>CAUYRH010094842.1:0-11652 GCA_963574655.1 Perodicticus potto
TTCACAATAAAGCTGCTTAGAATGAAGGTCTTCCAGAAGCCATCTGCACAATTTTCCACTTAACCAGGAAATATTTTTCCTCTAAATGCATGAAATCTTGATGATGTACTGTGTCGAGGATTACACTGATTAATAAATATCCGAAACTTGGAAGAAAAAAAAAAAAAAGACACAACGAAAGACAGAAAATAGAGGCTCAAAAAGGTAACAGCAGATGCTGTTGCTACTGACTCACTCCCTCATCCCTTCTCTGTGTCCCCTTGCCAGGGTTGTGGCTTCAATGTGCCCAGAGCCCCTCCACTCAAGGTCTTGCTTCTCTCAGCTTCCTTGCCTGAGGGCTTGCTTAGGTATCTATGAACCAGGGAAGAGGGGAGAGTATGTTATCAGGGAGCTGGTACCCACACACCCAGCCTCTGTCTCTCAGTGATCTCAGTTGCTCCTGGCGGCAACCCACACCTTCGTGTACCCTTCATTACCTTTTCTTTCCTCCTTGTTTTACTTCCTCCAGGCCCTACTTCTGCTTCTTGAAATCACCTCCCAAATATAGCACCCAAGTCTCAGGGTCTGCTGTTGGGGGAACTCCACCTAAGACAACTTAAATGGCTTGTCCAAGGCCACGCAATCACTGGCAGAACTAGAATGTGAGCCCGGGCCCACATGGATCCCATTCCACAAGCCAAACTGCTGCACCATGTGGCCAGGAGCCTACGCCTGTAGCCTGGCTCAAGGCCCTTCACGTCCTGACCCCAGCTGATTTTTTTTGGTCTCATCTCCTATCTTTCCAGTCTTGGCTACCCCTTGCTCCGGGCCTGCAAATTGTTGTAAACATGACATTTTCCAGCCCTGCTATGTCCTTTCACCCTTGTATGCCGTTGTAAGTGCTGTCTTCTCTGCCAAGACGTGTTAAATTTATGTGGTCCATCCAGTGTCCACCTCACCCTCAAAGGCCTGGAAGGAACCAGAAAGTACAAGGGTTAATACCCTTACCAGCTTCCCTCTTCCAGGTGGGGGTGGGCAGGATGCCCCTCAGCCTGGCCTTCTTCCTCCAGGCTCCGCCTGGTGAACTCCAAATGTCAGTGTCTCAGCCCTGGGAGGGAAGATGTTTAAGCCAAGTGCTTGGACACCGGACCTCATTCAGTAGGCACAATGATTCTGAGAGGTCAGTGTCACCATCCCCAATTGGCAAGTGGGGAAACTGAGGTAACAGAGACCAGGCCCTAGGTCCGAATAGGACTAGGACTGCAACGCGTATCTCCCTGTTCTGCTCCCACCCCTTGATGTCTGGCTAGAGAGAAAGGACAGGAACTGGGGTCCCTGAGGCGGCTCCCATGTTACCCATCTGTCAGGTCTAACTCTGGAGCTGGGGGCATCCCTCAAGGCAGTTGCCAGAACCCAGAGGAAGGAGGCCAGCCGGAGAAGCATCCTGCCCACCCCCACCTGGAACAGGGACGCTGGTAAGGGCATTAATCTTTCTACTTTCTGATTGCTTCCAGGCCTTTGAGGGTTTACTTGGCCTCAGCAACATCTTGCTTCCCAGAATCTCTCATCAAAAAGGATTCTCGGAGGCTGGGCCAGTTCGGGGATGCCCAGAGGCCAAGGCAGACCTGAATTTCTGCTTTTAATATTCTCTTTCTGGCTCCCAGCCTTGTTATTATCACGCCTATCAAATGCTAGCAAAGGCTTGCAGCCTGCAGGACACACACAGGCTGGCCCACAGCAGGTTTAGAGAAATGGGAGGGAGTTGGGGTGGGGTGAAGGTGTAAACTTCACCAATAATACGTGTCAATCCCTGCTTAGCCCCAGGGAGGGTAGGGGAGGTGGGAACCAGGCTGGCTTCTGGGTTTACATGGAGGTGGGGCTGACAGAACCTGATGAACATGCAACAAGGACTCCGGATCACGGGAGGCAACTTGAGGCCCATCCTGTTTTTATTTCTGGGATTGACATCTGTGCTTCCTCTCTCAGTTCTGGATGGTTCTCTCTCACTCTTTGGATGTTGATGGCTTATTAAAGGGGTTCTAGAAAATGATACTTCCAGGATTAAAGACAAACATACAGTAGCCAACATAATGCCAGGCACATGATAGGTACTGAACAAATCAACTGTGTTTTCTTCTAAGGGAAAGTAGAAGGACCAGCAGGTCTGATGTCAGGCAGATCCTGGTCTGGGTCCTGGCTCTGCCCACCCTCTACCCCCAGCTGGGTGACCCTAGACAAGTGATTTCACCTCTCTGCATCTCCCTTCCCTAGTCTGGAAGCAGAGATAAGAGGGTCTACTTAGCTCTTCTGGTGGTTATGAAAATTAAATGAGGCCATGTGTGTAAGGGTCCCAGCCCTTGCAGGTGCTCCACCAAATATAGCAGTAAGTATCACATTTAAGGAGTGTCAACCTGGGAGCAGGTTCCCAGGTGGGGCCACGGCTCCTCCTGGAGCCTCCCTGCACCTGATTACCTCCAGCCCCATCTCTGCCCCGGCTCCCACCCCTCTGCTGGGCATTTCCTCAAAGAGCCAACAGGAAGCTGTGTCCACTCTGGGAAGGGAGGAGAGGAGAAATAAATCTTCCTTCTTTGACTTTGTAAAGCAAACTGTTAACTACCTGGGTTCTCAGCAGCCTGCTTGCCGGGTAAACATTTGCCAAGCTGATGCCATTGATTAATCCCTTAGCACCCAAGGCTGAAGTGCAGGTGTCTGGGTATGGGCTGCTGGGGGGAGTGTCTGGGAACTAACTTGAGGGAGGCTGGGCACAGCTTCTGAAGCCTTCAATGAGTCTAATTCAGGAGGAAGGAACAGAATGACTTAAGGAACAGGGTTTGAGACTCAACTGCCCTCAGCCTATCCAGTCCTGCTGTTCCCCAGACCCCTACCACTGGAATAACAGCCCCCAAAGGAGTGGCGAGGGCCAAAAGGTCAGGCTGCAGCATGAGGCTTGGGCTGTGTCCCGTGTGGGGCTGGACCACGGATGCCTGCCCTCTTCAATCCCTGGCTCTCTCTGGAAAATAGAAACCTACCTTAGAAGATGCAGAGACCCACCTCCCAGAGGAGGGGAGCCCAGACCCCGGGCCCTGTCCAGGAGGATCTGGTTAGAGGGTAGACTGGGGGCTTGGTGCCTGTGGCTCAAACGGCTAAGGCGCCAGCCACATACGCCTGAGCTGGCAGGTTCGAATCCAGCCTGGGCCCAGCAAAGAACAATGACGGCTGCAACCAAAAAATAGCAGGACATTGTGGTGGGCGCCTGCATGTAGTCCCAGCTACTTGGGAGGTGGAGACAGGAGAATCGCCTGAGCCCAAGAATTGGAGGTTGCTGTGAGCTGTGATGCCATGGTACTCTACTTAGGGTGACAGCTTCAGGTTTTGTCTCAAAAAAAAAAAAAAGGGCTCGGCGCCTGTAGCTCAACGGGCTAAGGCGCCAGCCACGTACCCCTGAGCTGGCGGGTTCGAATCCAGCCCAGGCCTGCCAAACAACAATGACGGCTGCAATCAAAAAAATGGCTGGGCATTGTGGCGGGCGCCTGCAGTCCCAGCTACTCGGGAGGCGGAGGCAAGAGACTCGCTTGAGCCCAGGAATTGGAGGTTGCTGTGAGCTGTGATGCCACAGCACTCTATGCAGGGTGACAGCTCGAGGCTCTGTCTCAAAAAAAAAAAAAAAAAGAAGGTAGACTGGGGTGGACTGTAATTATTCACATGTATGTACCTGCAGTTTGCCGAGCTCTTTCCCACATGTTATCTCATCCAATGAGTCCCAGAATAAAACCCATAAAGAGGGAATTAGGTCCCTGCAATACCGTGCTTCAAATCCAGGTTCTCTTACTCACTGGCTGTGTAGTCCTTGGGCAATCACCTCTCTGAACCTGGCTAACCTCATTTATAAAATGGGGAGAAGAGCCACCTGCCCTGACAGTTTTGCTGTGAGGCTTAAATGAAATCCTGGCTCTAGAGAGCTCAGTAGAGCCTGGCTCATGGTCGATACTTCCCTCAAATATTCCACTTTACAGAATGGGAAAATGAGGCTCAATCAACTGTCAAATTATAATCCTCTGGCTGGTCACAGTGGCTCACACCTGTAATTCCAGCACTCTGGGAGGCCAAGGCAGGAGAATCCCTTGAGGTCAAGAGTTGAAGACCAGCCTGAGCAAGAGTGAGATTGGTCTTTACTAAAACTAGAAAAGTTAGGTGGGTATGGTGGTGCATGCCTGTAGTGCCAGCTACCTAGGAAGCTGAAGCAGGAGGATCATTGGAGCCCAGGAGTTTCAAGTTGCAGTGAACTGCAATGATGCCTCTGCACTCTAGCCGAGGCACCAGAAACTCCATTAAAAAAAAAAAAAATTACAATCCTCTAAATGTTTTCTTTTCTTTTCTTTTTCCTTTTTTTTTTTTTTTTTTTTGAGACAGAGCCTCAAGTTGTTGCCCTGGGTAGAGTGCTATGGCATCACAGCTCACAACAATCTCCAACTCCTAGGCTCCAGCAATTCTCATGCCTCTGCCTCTCAAGCAGCTGGGACTACAGGCGCCAGCCACAACACCTGGCCATTTCTTGGGTGCAGCCGTCTTTGTTGTTTGGTGGGCCCGGGCTGGATTTGAACTCACCAGCTCAGGTGTATGTGACTGGCGCCCTAGCCGCCCGAGCCACAGGTGCCGAGGCAAATGTTTTCTTTCTTTCTTTTTTTTTTTTGTAGAGACTCTATCGCCCTCAGTAGAGTGCCGTGGCGAAACACAGCTCACAGCAACCTCCAACTCCTGGGCTTAGGCGATTCTCTTGCTTCAGCCTCCCGAGTAGCTGGGACTACAGGCGCCCGCCACAATGCCCAGCTATTTTTTTTGGTTTTGCAGTTCGGCCAGGGCCGGGTTTGAACCTGCCACCCTTGGTATATGGGGCCAGCGCCCTACTTGCTGAGCCACAGGCGCTGCCCTATACTTTCATTTCTTTAAAAATATCTTAACAAACAGGCTTGGCTCCTGTGGCTCAAGCAGCTAAGGCGACAGCCACATACCCCTGAGCTGGCGGGTTTGAATCCAGCCCGAGCCCCTCAAACAACAAAGACGGCTGCAACCAAAACATAGCCAGGCATTGTGTCAGACACCTATGGTCATGGCTACTTGAGATGCAGAGGCAGGAGAATCACTTGAGCCCAGGAGTTGGAGGTTGCTGTGAGCTCTGATGTCACAGCACTCTATCCAGGGTGACAGCTTGAGGCTCTGTCTCAAAAAAAAAAAAAAAATCTTAACAAACAAACAAAAAAACACTTCCACTGAATCTGAATGATGACCCACTGCAACCTCAATGTTTCTCAATTTCCTAACTAAAAATCTACTGGCAAGAAGAAACTCATGAGTTAGGAATAAGAAAATTACTCAAAATACATCAGCTCCAGAATATTCTCTGAGTGTAATATCTACAAATTTTATTTCATCACAGTAAACTACAAACCAAAAGAATTTAATCCACTAACCTTGAACAGCTTATGTAATGTGAATCACTGAAATATGTGAAAATATTACCATTCTCTAGGTTTATGCCATAAAACATAATCCAATGTAGATATTGCACTGCAAACTGCTTGAAGCATACAACCATTTCTTTGGTTTTTTGTTTGTTTGTTTGTTTTTGTTTTTTGAGACAGAGTCTCAAGCTGTGCCATGGCGTCACAGCTCACAGTAACCTCAAACTCTTGGGATTAAGCAATTGCCTCAGCCTCCCAAGTAGCTGGGACTACAGGCACCCGCCACAATGCCTGGCTATTTTTTTGTTGCAGTTGTCATTGTTGTTTAGCTGGCCCCAGCCAGGTTCAAACAGACCAGCCTTAGTGTACATGGCCGGTGCTGCCCAAGGATTTCTTTTTCTGACAGTTCATGGTACTATAAAATATCCTACCACTACCTGATTTAGAGTTAAAGCAGTTACTTTGAAAATCCAGAAGATGGCACTAATTTCTAAGAATTGGGCACCTAAAAAGATGTGCTGCTTCAAATTCTGGTCATTTATCATTTCTTTTGCTAGTGGGAACGATGATTCACTATATTTTCATCAGCTTTTCTATCTTAATGTAAAATTCTGTTTGTTCTTAGTTTTTCTTGACAATTAGATAGAGAAGTGAAAATGGTAATAATGAATATCTATATGGAATGCTTGAATAATTCAGTATGAGCAGGAATTAACAATGCACCAATCATATTTATGTTTTTATACATGTGAGTTAATTAAAGATCATATATCTATTTGAATAAAGACCTTCGTTTTATAAATGTGTTGAGTATCTTTGCCTTGGTTCAGAACAAAAAGGTAAGTGTATGTTTTCTATACAAGCTACCATCACCTATAACGTAACAATGTGGTAAGAAATGCTTATTTCTATTCCCTTTCAATGAAAATCACATTTATAAGTCATCACTTTTTTAATTCTCAATGGCTATGCTGAGTAGTATGATAGCATTCTCCACAAGGAGCTTGTTCAACGGCAGAAACAGTAACAACCTTGACAATGATCATGTGCATTGTTTTGTAACCTAATTGCATTTCAGCAGGATATTGAGCTAAATTCATTGCTGTAGTCCTAAGAAGAAGTTAACAAAGAGAGAGGAAAGATGTTTATACTCAAAGCTGCAAACGAAAGCTGGAGAGGCGACTAGAGGTCTTGTATTTTTACAAATGTATCCATCTGCCTACAAGTAGATTCATTTTCCTGGCAAAATTAAATGTATATTTCGGGATACAATATGCTGCTGGACACCATGTTTAGGAAAACTGGCATTCTGGAGTCTTTGAAAATCAGCAGTTTCCAGGAGAAAATCTATCTACCATCTGCTTGCTTCATTAAAATACATAATAGAGGAGGAAATACTGAATTGGATTTTCACTAGCTCAGCGCTCCCTGGCGTCCACTTTGCTGAGGTTATATATGGCAGCCTATATAGAAAACAGAATCCAAGTACAAACCAACCACAGTTCTTTTGTCTTTTGTATCTGTGCAAAAATGGAGCAGTGAACTTTACTTCAAAAAATATATTTAGACAAGACCATCTATCTGGAAAACACTTAATGTTGTCAAGTATTTTTTATGAGCCTGAGGGAAGTCCACACTGTAAAATTTTAAACAAAATCATAAGAATATCACACAGATATATGGTCATGTAACAATTAAAAATTTCTGTCAGAAATTATCAATTGCCCCAAGAAACATACATAGTATTTTTAGCTTACAAGTTAAACAAGAAATTATTGTCAACTATTCAATAGAACCTAATGTTTGTAAGAGAAATCTTGGGAAATTATAGTTTCTTGCTTCTCATGTTTGGGGCCCCTATGCCTTAATTTTCAGTATCAGCGTGTAAGATATTATTTTAATCTTTTCCCACACTAGAAGAATAAAGACTCCAATATTAATGCAAAAATCCAGTAACATGATTATTCTTTGGAAACAGAAGACTAGGAAAAAAGAAAAAAGAAAAATTAAATGAGTAATGATTAGTTCGGGTGATAGTGTAGAAATCTTATTTCTCAACTTTATCCAATAGCTTAAATTAGTCACATAAGAGCAGAATAGTCATATCAGTACAAAATAGTTCACTTAGTCACTTAAGAACAAAATAGTTAAATCACTAGATAAACAATAACAGAAGAGATACAGCATATGTGTGTGCACGCACATGTCTCTATGTTCTAAATGCTATGTAAAACCTTTTCCATGTATACATTCAACCATTAAAAAGATATGTATCTCATATCCAGTTGAACCAGGCACTATTGTGTATCCTGGCTTTGTGAAGGACAGGCAAACTCTAATGGGATTTGCAATCTTACTGAGGAGTAAGAGAATGCAAAATAAACAAATACTCTATAATGGAATTAGGTCATCATAAGGTAAGCAAGTTGACCGAGGTTAGAGGAGAGAGGAATAGTTTAACATGGAGTCAGGGAAGACCCCTCTGAAGAGAGAATCGTTGAGCAGAGTCTTAAAGGAAGTGAGGGAGCAGACCCTCTATGGGAAGTGTATGTTTCAGGCACTGGAAACCATAGGAGCAGAAGCCCTGAACCCAGAGCTGTCAGGTTTGTTTGAGAAAGAAGTTCTCACAGTTGGAGCAGAATGAGCAAGGAGAAATGAATATAAAATAAATTTGAAGATCACAGGGTTTAGACTATGGTAAGGAGTTTTTATTTCAGTCTTCAAGGGAAAGCACTGGAGGCCTTTAAATATGCAATTTATCTTTAAACAACCTCTCCAGCTACAATATGGTAAAGAAACTATAAAGAGATAAAGGTGGCAGCAGAGAGACTAGTTAAGAAGTAAACTTAGTAGTCCAGGCTGTATATAAGACTCTGGTGGCATTAACAGAGGAAGCGAAAAGTAGCAGGACTTGGGTTATACTTTGAAGATGAAGTTAGCATGATTTGTAAGTCAACTGATTGAGAGGGCAGGAAAAGACACAATTTAAGAATGATGCCTGGCTTTTGTTCTGAACATCACAGAGGGAAGACTGGGGATGAAATTTGATTGGGAGGGACAGGAAGGGATTAGTTGGGAGAGAAGATTATAGATAAGGTAATAAGGAGCTCTGTTTCATGTATGCTCAGTTTAAGATTCTTAGCAGACGTGCAAAAGTATGTCCAATATCTAGTATGTAGCTGAGTATATGAATCTAGAGCTCTGGAGCTTCGGAAAGAAATCAGAGTTAAAG
This sequence comes from Perodicticus potto, assembly GCA_963574655.1. Lineage (NCBI taxonomy): Eukaryota > Metazoa > Chordata > Mammalia > Primates > Lorisidae > Perodicticus > Perodicticus potto. The sequence goes on from CAUYRH010094842.1 coordinate 8,671, forward strand.
ACTCAGAAGTCATCCACCTGTAAATGTAAGTCATCCACCAGTCTGTATGATCAAATACAGAGTGAGGCTTGATGGAGATAACTGGAGGAAAAGAAGATTGGAGAGGAACACTTGCTAACATGAGAAGCATACCAGGAGAGTGCAGTGTCAGGGAGACCAAGTGAATACAACACTTTTCTTTCAAGAGAAAAGAAGTAATCAACCATGTCGGTTGCTTCTGAGACATTGAAGAAGATGAAAACAGAGGACTGACATTAGATCTAGAAAGACGGTGGTCACGGGTGAAGTTTCAGAGAAAAGAAAGAGATGATAATGTAATTGGAATAAAATCTAGAGTACTTGGGTGATGGAAATTTGAAAAAGTCAGTATAGGCATTCCTTAGAAGCGTCTTGCTATTGTGGCAAGCAGCAACACAAGCTGTAGCCAGAGGGTTTGTGGAGTAGAGAGATTTTTGTTTAAGACAGAAATATTCTAGCATATTTGAAGTAAAAGGGAATACTCTAGCAGAGAACAATTTGGTTGGGAGGTAGGGGAGGTAGGATAAAATTATAGAAGTGGTACCCTCAAACAGATAAGAAAGAATGGATCCAATATCCAGTTAGAATCAGTCTTGTGACCAGAAGGCAAGAGCATGTCAAAATGAAAGATTTCAGGGTGGAAGGATATGATGGTGAAAGGATGGGGTAGTTCTCGGTTGAGATGGTTTATTTTTCTCAGTGAAAGCAAAAGCAAGACCATTCATTGAGACAATGAACATATTTGCGGAGAAAAGGGGAAGTATTAAATTGTTACCTTAAAGACGGGGAAAGTGATTTGACTGGGAAAACATCGTAGGACAGCAGCGTTGTTGCAAAAGGTGGAGATGCATGGTTAGCTCAGGGTGTGTTTCCTTTCACCATGGACTTTTCTCATTCTTCAAAAATGCTGAGTTCTCTGACTCACTCATTTTACAGATGAAGAAACTAAAACAGAGAAGTTAAATAACTTACACAAGTTTATGCAGGAAGTGAAGAAATTCAAAAATCAAGCCTGAGCTGGCTGGTGGCAGCTGCCTCCTCTCCATCACTGTGACACGTGGTCACTCATGTCTTGCGGGTTTTAGAAGGCATCGCCGAAGGCAGGGTTGAAGAGATGTTCTGAAATCTAAGCCATTTGTACGTCCTCTTCCCAAATCCCAACAGCTCATCTTAGTCACTTCTGCATGTAAAATTCAGTAACTTACACTAAGAGAAAGACTACAGAATTTTTTTAATTTCTGTTTGTTTGGGTTTTTTGTTGTTGTTTACTTTTTGCTGTGTCTTTTTTGGTTTGGATATCAGGGTGATACTGGCTTCATAGAATGATTAGGAAGGATTCTCTCCTCATGTTATGGAATAGATTCCCTGGGATAGGTTCAGTTCTTTGTTGGTCTGATAGAATTCGGCAATGCATTCATCTGGTCTAGGGCTTTTATTCGTTGGGAAATTTTTCTATTACTGCTCCAACCTCACTGATCATTATTGGCCTGTTCAGCATCTCAATTTATCCCTGATTTAGGCTTAGAAGGTTGCGTGTTTCCAAGAATTTATACATTTCTACTAGGTTTTCTAGTTTTTTGTGTAGAGGTTTTTAGATTATTCACAGAGGATATTTTGTATTCTGCAGTACAGGTTGTAATGTCTTCTTTTTCAATTCTGATTGTGGTTACGTGAGCACTTCAATTTCTGCCTAATCTAGCTAATGATCTACAGATTTTGTTTATCTTTTCAAAGAACCAATTTACTGTAATTTAGCTAATTCTTTTTATTGTTTTTGTTTCCATTCGGTTTAGTTCTGCTCTAAGCTTTGTTACTTCTTTTCTTCTGCTGGCTTTGAGTTTGGTTTGTTTTTCTTTTTCTAGTTCCTCAAGGAGTGACATTAGGATGCTAATTTGTGATCTTTCTATCTTTCTGATGTAGGCTGTTAAGAATATGAACTATCCATTTAGGGCTGCTTTCTCAGTATCTCTTAGATTTTGATAGCTTACGTCCCCTTTGTTGTTCTGTTCAAGGAATCTCTTTATTACCATCCTCATTTTATCATTGACCTAAGGATAATTCAATAGCTGATTGTGTAATTTCTATGACTTTGTTTATATTTGAATGCTTTCTTTGGAATTCATTTCTAGTTTTATTCTGCTGCGATCTGAGAATGTACATGATATTATTTGGGGTATTTTTAATTTGCTGAGACAATTTTTGTGACCTAAGATATGACCAATCTTGAACAACGTCCCATGTGCTGATGAGAAAAATATATATTCAGCAATTTTCAGGTAGAATAATCTATAAATATCTGTTAGGTCCATTTGTTCTGGAGTCATGTTTAATTCAAGTGTTTATTCACTGAATTAAACATGTTTATTCACTGCCTCAGTGATCTGCCCAGTAGCATCAGTGGAGTGTTGAAATCCCTGACTGTTAAGATACTCCTATCCATTACCTTGTTTAGATCTATGATAATTTGCTTTATAAAAATGGGAGCTCCCATGTTACATGTGTATATATTTAGGATTGTTATATATTCTTGTTGAAATGTTTCTTCACCATATTACAATGATTATCTTTGGTTTTTATTTTTACTATTATTGATTTAAAGTTTATTTTATCTGATGCAAGAATGGCTATGTGTACCTGCTCACTTTTGATTTCCATTCATGTGGAATGTTTTTTTCCATCCCTTCACCTTGAGTATGTGCGTGTCCTTGTGTTAGATGTGTTTCCTGGAGACACCATATACTTGAGTTGTTTTTCATCCATTTAGCCAATCTATATCTTTTTTTTATTAAGTCAAATACATATAGATCATGAATACATTCATGCATATGTGGGGTACAATGTGCTGATTTTTTTTTTATACAATCTGACGTGGTTAGATCAAACCAATCAACATAGCTTTCACCTCATTTACTTGATTATTGTACCAAAACATCTATGTTCTACACTTGACAGATTTGACTTGTA
>CAUYRH010094848.1:0-11043 GCA_963574655.1 Perodicticus potto
ACAACATTTTTTTTTTTTTTTGGTAGAGACAGAGTCTCACTTTATCGCCTTCAGTAGAGCGCTGTGGAGTCACAGCTCTCAGCAACCTCCAGCTCTTGGGCTTAGGCGATTCTCTTGCCTCAGCCTCCCGAGTAGCTGGGACTACAGGTGCCCGCCACAATGCCCAGCTATTTTTTGATGCAGTTTGGCCAGGGCCGGGTTTGAACTCGCCACCCTCGGTATATGGGGCCGGCACCCTACTCGCTGAGCCACAGGCGCCGCCCAATCACAACATTTTTTATGAAGTTCTGTGAATTCTATAGAAAACCTCTGAGGATGCATCAACACTATCTGGGAATTACTTATAATGATATTTGGGGTGATCCGTGTACTACGCTGCAATGTGAGCAGAAAGTTTACCAAGCAGAATCAACATTGTTGAAGGTACCTGGGTCTGTAAAAGTTTGTAGTTTTCTTTCTTTCTTTCTTTTTTTTTTGTAGAGACAGAGTCTCACTGTCTCGCCCCATTGGTAGAGTACCGTGGCGTCACACAGCTCACAGCAACCTCCAACTCCTGGGCTTACGCAATTCTCTTGCCTCAGCTTCCCGAGTAGCTGGGACTACAGGTGCCCGCCACAACACCCAGCTATTTTTCTGTTTTGCAATTCAGCCGAGGCCGGGTTTGAACCCACCACCTTCGATATATGGGGCCAGTGCCCTGCTCGATGAGCCACAGGCGCCGCCCCTAAGTTTGTAGTTTTCAATTGGTGACACTTGGCATATTTCTCCAAGAATTCTTGATATTGATTTGGTTCTACAATAGCACCTCTGTAAGTTGACCACCTAAGGGACTGTAACAAGCTGGTCAATGTAATGGAGGCCGTCAACATAAGGAACCTTATGCTACTGCACAATATGTATGTGGGGCGTGTCTAGTTCCATGAAAATTTGGTCAACTTAAGGAAGTAGTTAATGTAGGGAGATGGTCAACTATTGGAGGTATTTTGTTTCTCTTGCCTGGCTTTTAGGATTGTGGAATAGTATGACAATGATGTGACAGATGTTTTTACATATTCAAGGGCCCAGAAAAATGAGAGTCTAGCCTAAAACCGCCTTGGCCCCCCCATATAATGTTAACATAGAAGGAAAAGAAAAAAGGGAACAGGTTTAAAGACCTGCGTACAAACAAAGGAAGTTAGATTTGTACTCTCTGTTTAATAATGATGATGACAACTGGTAGCTTACCAAATCTGACACTGTTATAAAGTCATTTAATCCTCAGCAATTTTTTTTGCACTTTGATCAGCATCCCTGTTTCTCAGGTAAGAAACTGAGGCTCAAAGGAGATATATAACTTTCTCCGTCCAAGCAGGCTGGGATCCACTACAGCACCCCAGTACAGAGTATGGGCTCTGAAGTACCATGCGTCATCTTTCATTATTTTTCACAAAGTTTACCAGGGCTGTTATTTATGAGACCAGATAGCCTATGCTTTGGATGACATTGTAACTTGAATGATTTGAATCACAAAATGTAATAAAATTAAAAAGACAGGAAGCCATATTAAAAGAATGGATGCTGACAGCTCAGAAAATAAGAAAGAAAAGGTACTAAGTTCTCTGAAGTAAAGTCACTCCCGAAAATATCAACGTGCATGCGTGCCCTGCCACAGGGGAAGGAGCTAGTGGAGTTTGGGAGGGATGCCTCAGTGGAGAAGGGATACCACCACTTGGTTTATTAATAAAAGGTACTGAACAAAAGCCTGAATTTTCGCTCAAAAACTGCTCAGGTGCCGAAAACCTGCTGCCTCCCTTATTACAGAGGTAGAGTAAAGTGGATTCTGCCCCTGCACCTTCTCCCCTGGCAGCATTACTGCACTGGCTTAGAGACTAGCATTCCAACAATCTGTTCCCTTGACTGGCTACCCAGTTGCTCCTCTAGAGTAAAGGGCCCAGACAATGAGGTTAGGAAGTCTGGTGAGTCATGGATCTCATACACTACCCCCTTACAGTGACTAGATCATTCAGGTCATTCATCAGACTAATCAAGTTCAGTTTCTTATCCAACCTGCAAGGCCCAGATGTGCCATTACCTCTGGAGGCATCAAGAAGCAATAAAAAGGGCTCTTTTCTAGGAGCTGAGAAAAGTTCACTTTGTTCTTTAATACTAACTAGCTATATAACCTAGACCAGGAGTTGGCAAACTTTTTTTGGTAAAAGGCTAAGCAGCAAATATTTTAGACTTTGTTGATCATATAGTCTTTGTTGCAAATACTGAACTTGGCTATTCAGATTATAGCCTAAAACTTTATTTATGGACACTGAAATTTGAATTTCATATAATTTTAACATCACAAATAGTATTCTTCTTTTGACCCCCACACCATTAAAAATATAAAAATTCTTAGCTCAAGGGGTAGTATAAAAATAGGTGAGTCATTTTTGGCTTTAGTTCCTGGACCCTTGTTAAAGACCAATGGATTAAACCTTTAAGGCTCAGTTTATTTACCTGCAAAATGGGATAAGCATACTTTCCCTGGCTATTTCATAGTATCAGATAAATTCTAATGTGGGGAAAATACACGAAAATATTTGCATTTATTTTAATTTTTATGCTTATATAGTAATCCTTACAACAACACTTGAGACCTTTTACAGAATAGACACAAGAGATGAAGCAATTTGCTCGAGATCATCACTTGGTAATAGGATGGGGGAGTGAAAAAGAGTGTTCCATTTCCTCTCCTGCAAAACAGTCAAGACAACACCCAGTATTCTGAGCTGCTGCTGTGAGAATCAGCAATCACGGCAGGAGTGCTGCACACAGAAAGCTCTCAAAGAATGGGAGTGGCTAATTTATGATGATTACAGAAATCTAGAAATGAAGATCAAATCTTCGACTTCAAATCCCGTGAAGAATACACACTTTTCTGAAGTCATATTTAGGTAAGATCTTTCACTGCAATTGCTCAGCTCATTATTCTCAAGTTACCAATATCTTTATCCTATCAGAGAAATGAATGTCGGTCAGTCAGGAAAACCATTCTTTACTTACGAAGAAAAAAACCCACAATTCCCCCTTAATTTTAGTTTATAAAATCTTACTTTTTTAGCATTAATAAGCATAAAGTTTCATGCAGGCAGTATACAGAGTAAACGGCAAACTCTGAGACACTAAATGTGGTACTAAAATTTCTAGCTTTTTAAAGTGCTATCAACTATTTAAAAAAACAAACATTATCATTATTGTTAATATCCCCTTATTACATTAGCTTGCATAAAATTTTTTTTTTTTTTTTTTGGAAACAGAGTCTCCCTTTGTCTCCCTCAGTGGAGTGCTGTGGAATCACAGCTTACAGCAACCTCAAACTCTTGGGCTCAAGTGATTCTCTTGTCTCGGCCTCCCGAGTAGATGGGACTACAGGCGCCCACCACAACACTCGGCTATTTTTAGAGACAGGGTCTTGCTCTTGGCTCAGGTTGGTCTTCAATATATGAGCTCAGGCAATCCACCCGCCTCAGCCTCCCAGAGTGCTAGGATTACAGGTGTGAGCCACTGTGCCTGGCCTAGACTTTTTTTTTTTTTTTTTAAGAGACAGGTCACTCTGTCATCCAGGTTGCAGTGCAGTGGCACAATCACGGCTCACTGCAGCCTCAAACTCCTGGGCACAAGTGATTCTCCAGGCTCAGCCTCTCTAGCAGCTGGGATTATAGATGCGTGATGCCATGCCCAACTTATGTGAGTCTTTAAAATCACTGCTGATTCTTCCTTTTCCACATCCTAAACTAAGGATTGTTATAGACATATATAAACACCTACCACACTTGGGAAATGCAGTGTGTGGATCGCTGTCATCTACAGCTTTGACACAGGACTAATTCTGCCAAAAGACCATTTTGACGATTTTCTTAAACTTTAAAGTATAAATAATGAAATCTAGAAAATACACTATGAAAACATGCAACTCGAACTAACCACAGGGAGGTGATAAAGAAACTGATAATTATCTTTATCACGTTAAAGCCCTAAACAATTTTTTTCTTTTTGTTTTTTTCTTGAGACAGAGCCTCAAGCTGTCATCCTGGATAGAGTGCCGTGGCATCACAGCTCACAGTAACCTCCAACTCCTGGGCTCAAGTGATTCTCTTGCTTCTGCCTCCCAAGTAGCTGAGACTACAGGCGCCCACCACAACGCCTGGCTATTTTTTGGTAGCAGCCGTCATTGTTTGGTGGGCCCGGGCTGGGGCTGAATTCGAACCTGCCAGCTCAGGTGTACGTGACTGGCGCCTTAGCCTGTTGAGCCACAGGAGCCGAGCCGCCCTAAACAATTTTTAAGAGATTATTTTTCATACCATCCTGTACTTGGTTCTGTTGGATCAAAACCATATTTTGCCTTTCATTAAATGCTGAACTATATTTCCATAAATAATTATCTCATAGAGTAACACAAATTCGAAAATAAATATTACCGTCCCCACTAATTTCATCTGCAGATCCAGGTGGCATGCAAAGAAAGGGGAACAGGGAATGGGGGGAAGGAGAGAGAGGAAGGAGAAGAGGGGAGAGAGAGGAAAACACACTATTAAAATGACAAGTAAAACCGAAGTGTAAGAAAAATTAAAACATTCCCCCCAACATCTAATTTAAAAGATTTTAAAAAAGACTATAGTAGTAGTATGTTTACTTGAATTTGAGGGCATTATGCCAAGTTTAAGTTGTCAACACATTTACACAAAGCAGTACTGTAGAGCTAACAGGCTTCTAACACACTAAACAAAATTAATTTGATTATCTCTCACAAAGTTAAATATTAAAAACTGTTTCTACCTCTCTTGAAGAGAAATTTGTGTCCCCTTAGATAAAAATGCAAACAAGCTAGTCAGTAATGTGTATGTTAAATGATTACCCAGGACGTAAGTCCTCAGTATGCCTATGACAAGGCGCTGGTGGGACTTAACTGCCACCTGACGGGTGGAGGCCTGGGCCGCTACTATAAATTATGGGGAGTTTATAGCAGGACTTGAAGTTCTGCTGACAATTAGGATTCCCAATAGAACAACAAATTTTGTTCCAAACAGTCTTGGGAAATTATTATTCCAATTATTACAAATTTTTTGCTCTCTTAGAAAACTTTCCAAATGGCGAGGCTGCCTTTCCTATGCAGCCTCCCTATATATCTATCCCCAAGACATGAAAAGCAGACAACTGGAGTTCACTCTGACCATTCACTTTCATTCAATTGCATGCTATATGAGGAAATCCATGATATAAAAAACATGATTCTGTCAACCCCCAACAGAAAACACACAACACAGAAACTGAAAAGGTATTTCTTGCCTTGTCATGCATTTAAAATCCAACAAACAGGCAAACAAAAAGTATTCTATTGAAGAGAGTAGCCCAAAGATTGTCAGACATAAAACCTTGCCCTCAATTATTGCTTCTGAATAATGAACAGCACACACACTAATATTCAATAAAGCCATGATCTGTATGGGACAATCTATAAGCATCTAGTTAGTTTCCTGGGGATGCTTTGATTAATAGGACAGCCTGTGCAAATATGAGTTCAGTACCCGTAGAAGAAGGTTCATGGGAACAGAAGACCAAAGGAAGAAAGCGTCTAGCTTTCTTAACTTTATGTTGGCAGTGACTGACTCCTTTACAAAGAGGCAAGAAGAGGAAAGAGAAAAATAGAAACAAATTATTTCAATACAAAAGACAAATTTTGTTACATTTTAAGGCACATCTGTAAAAACAAAGACAAATTGCTTTTATTTGGCTACTGGCACACCTATTTTTTACTATAATTTTTGGTTTTTTAAAAAACATACTAATATTTTAAAATGTAGTTTCCTGTTTTAGCAAAGATTAGTAACAGATACACAGACAAGCTGTAACAAGACTGTCCCAGGTTTGCCCAGGCAGGCAGTTGAAGGATAGTTTTACAAGTAACAAAACGGCAACAAAATGAAACAAAAACAAAGAATTCAAGATTCTTGTAAACACTTAACATTCAACCACAAAGAAAAAAATCGTAGAAAGCTTGGCAGATCTTGATCTGTAAAAGAGTTTAATGAGCAATTCCTGCTCATCATCAACAAAGACACAGTCTCACAGACTTTGAGCGCACCTTCAATAAATTACCTTAAAATCAAACTGGTGATGAGGAGGTTTGAATACAAGGGTTGCAAAGTCTCTCCCAGCATCACTGATTCATTTGCTTGCTCTTTCACACACTCCAAACTCATTTGAAAGTCAACTCTATTTTAGGCACTGGCTGGGTGGACAAGATACATCCATATGGCTAACACATACAGCACAGTGAAAAAACAAGAAAGCAACAATTACAGTATGGCACAGTAATGGCAACAGTGGCCATGCGTCAAAGCCATGTCTAAGCAAGGGAGATGGCCTTTTAGATGCAGCAGTCCCTGACATGTGCGAGACACAGGCAGGAAGCCACCCTTCACAGCAAACTCACAGGATAACCAGGAAAGATCAGGACCTCAAGTGTGGGCCCAGAAAGAACAAGGGCCATGGTTCTTTGGCTATCAAGATGGCAACAGTTTCACTGACATTCTCAACATATTAGGAGCAGGAATGAGAAGAACTGAAATGTGCTTTAGTAAAATTTTACCAATGGTGTATTTTGATTCCAACATCATTTACTGACAATTTCCATTTCATTGCTTGATTTGAAAAGCCAACTTCATCACGTATAAATTTCTGGACTTCCTATGTGATGGCCGTTTGAGTGAAGTTCTCTCTGGTCTGCCTGTTAAGATTGGCCTGACTGGACAAAGTGACCACACTGCATGAGGCCGGACGGGATTCTGGATGGGGGGCCCAAAAGGCAAAAGTGATATGGTGTGATATTGGGTTGAATTAAGAATATAGACTATGGATCCCTTCAATATCAAATTTCCTGGTTTTTATGATTACACTGTGATCATGTGAGATGATGTCCTTGGTCTTAAGTAAGGCATACTGAAATATTTATAAGGGGCAGGATGTCCGCAACTTGTTTCTTTATGGTTCAAGAGAAAAAAGCTAACAAACAAAAAATAACAAAAGATACACAGAGTGAAAAAAAAAGCAAGTGGGTCAAAATATAAACAGTGAATTTGAGTAAAGAATATAGGAGACTTCATTTTACTATCTGTACAACCATTCTTTAAGTATGAAATTATGGAGAAATATAAAATACATGAAACATGGGCTCTGGAGCCAGACAGTCTGGGTTTAAATACTGGCTCCACTACAAATTCTGACCTTGAAAACATTATCCAACTTCTGTTTCTCAGTTTTCTTAATAGTAAAATGGAGTAGTAACAGAAGTCACTTGAAGTAAAGACCCGAAGAGAGGGATTCACGAGATTCCCAGGCACCAGGAATAGACACCACCTACTTCTATTCTCCTAGTGTTTATTTCTCCACAAGTGTTTGTTATTCTTATTTTTCCGATGTTTATTTCTAAGCTGAGTAGGATATTCTTTTTTTTTTTTTGAGACAGAGCCTCAAGCTGTCACCCTGGAGAGAGTGCTGTGGCATGACAGCTCACAGCAACCTCCAATTCCTGGGCTCAAGCGAGTTTCTTGCCTCCGCCTCCCAAGGAGCTGGGAGTACAGGCACCTGCCACAACGCCAGGCCATTTTTTGGTTACAGCCATCATTGTTGTTTGGCGGGCCCGGGCTGGATTTGAACCCGCCAGCTCAGGTGTACGTGGCTGGCACCTTAGCCTGTTAAACCACAGGTGCCGAGCCAGCATATTCTTTATAGTGACTTAAAATATGAATAAAAATATATAAGTACAACTCATTCTGAGTAATACCAAGATTATACCATATCATAAAAATGAAAATAAAAGGTATTAGGCCCCTTCTTTTATTTTATTCAAGATGATAATTTTAAGTACATTTATTGAACACTATGAGCTAGGCATATAGCAGTGACCTAAATAGGGCATCACTTTTAATTTATCACGTTTAGGTTCTAGTATGAAAGAAAGAAGGCAAAATTAAGTAAAAACCACTTGTAACAGTTGCTAATCAGAACGCACATTCAGGACAACTTGAATCAATGCTCCGGATGGCAGTCTTCCAACCTGGCCCAAATAAACTCTCTACTTATATTAATTCTGTTCAGGTTTTTCTTTTGAATCGACACTGGCAATAAATTTGGAAGATTGAGTCAATATGAATTTGCCAATGAATTAGATTTGGGAGGAGAAAACAGAGGACATCCAGCATCAAGAATAACCCCAAGGCTAGTCTAATCAGTCGTAGGGAAGAAGTGCCACTTAGTGAGTGGGGGTGGGGAGAGGAGTAGCTGGGCCTGGAGATCAGGGGTTCATTTCCAATATGGTAACTTGGAGATGCTTATTAGATGTCTGAGTCTACATGGCAAGAAGACAGTTGCTGCGGCAGTCTGGAGTTCAGGGAATAAACGTGCAATTGAGAGGACAATCTGAGAGGTGTCAGCATGACTGAGTCCTAAAATGCAATGAGATCGCTGGTGGGTGAGCAAGGCTAGAGGGAAATGCCAGAAGAACTGAGTGCTGAGGTTCCGAAGCCAGACAAGTGGCCTACAAGAGGGAGTCCCAGGAGCTGAGATGAAGCAGTGCAGCTGACCTAGTCTGCTCAGCCTTCCCCAAACACCTTCCGTGATTATCCAGTGAAGGTTTCACTATGATTTTGAGGATGTTTGTCTCAGAAGACTTTGGGGGAGGTGGTCACACACAGACAAGTATTGTTAGAGCAAAGGTTACCTTGATGTGATGATTCTCTTAGATATTTTGTTAGGGTAAACATTACTTTTATTAGTGTATTGTTAGAGTAAAGGTTGATTTTCTGTCAGATAAAGTTAAAATTTTCTAAGTTTATTTCCTTGTATTTCATTATAAAAATTATTGAAATTATAGTGAGGCAGAATAGACTTGAGAGGCTACTTGTTGTCATTCTCCAGAATCACTGGTCTTCTTTTTTTTTTTTTGTAGAGACAGAGTCTCACTTTGTCGCCCTCGGTAGAGTGCCGTGACGTCACACAGCTCACAGCAACCTCCAACTCCTGGGCTTAGGCGATTCTCCTGCCTCAGCCTCCCGAGTAGCTGGGACTACAGGCACCCGCCACAACGCCTGGCTATTTTTTTGTTGCAGTTTGACCGGGGCTGGGTTTGAACCCACCACCTTCGGTGTATGGGGCCGGCGCCCTACTCGATGAGCCACAGGCACCGCCCTCACTGGTCTTCTTATAATAAAGCTTGGTGGACCTAACCCTCGTCTCTGCATTTGGCTGACAGTGACAGGTGGCCAGACCCTCTTCCTTTGGTAACACTCTGGCATGAAAGACACAATGGAGGTGATGCATGAAGAGCATGTATCCTGGAAGAGAAGGGCAATTCCAGGTTGGAGCCACAGAGAACAGCAATCGTTCTCTCATAAGGAGAGTGTGCTGTAAGGGACCAGGCAGGGTGGGGGAAGTGGGGTCAGAAGGGAGTTTCTTTTTTTTTTCCTCTGGAGACATAGTCTCCCTTTGTTGCCCTTGGTGGAGTGCTATGGCGTCACAGCTCACAGCAACCTCTAACTCTTGGGTTCAAGCGATTCTCTTGCCTCAGCCTCCTGACTACAGGTGCCCCCCAAAAAGCCTGGCTATTTTTAGAGATGAGGTGTCAGTCTGGCTCAAGCTGGTCTCGAACCCATGAGCCCAGGCAATCTTCCCACTTGGCCTCCCAGAGTGCTGAGATTACTGGTATTTACCACAATGCCAGGACCTTGTAAGAAGGGGGTTTTTAAAGGGAAGGAACCACAGTATGTAATATGCTAATGAGAAAGATCTAGCAGAGAGAAAGAAAAAAAAAACAAAGAAACCCTAATAATAGAGGAGCAGGGAGAATTCATGAATAAGTAAAAAGTGCCAGAAGCTGGATTGCTAAGAAGTCAGTTAGTGAGGGACAGTTCATCTACTGCCAGACCGGGGCAGGTGGGGCTTATGGTTACAGACGCTGGTAGGTAGGTCAAGGTGGGGCAGTAGCTCTCTTTTGTTTGTAAATTTTCTTAGTGAAATTGGAAGCAAGTCATCAGTTCACAGTGAAGATAGTGGTGAAGGTGCTGGAGGTTTGAGGCTTGAAAGTGGCTGTGGGACAGCGGAAAGGAGATTAGACAGGAAAGCCCCATGCAGAGTGGGCTCAGGAATCAAAGTGAGACCAAAGCAGAGCTGCTTTGTGGTTCTGCTTTAAGGTTCAGCTACAGGAGGGCAGATATGAAGTAGACAGAGCTGGACTTAACCAGGATATGTTTTCTGCAGAGTAACAGAAAATCAGTATAGGGTACAGCTAATGGGGGTGTGTGCTGGGAGGGATGCAGCCACTTATCAGAGTGTTAGGCATGTTCAGAAATGAGTGAAGACACAGCAGTGATAGAAGAAAGTAGAGGAGCAACAGGGTCCATGGCCTGGGGATCCTGGTATACAAGAGAAAACCAGCTTCAACACCCTACTTTGAGCTGTAAAAGTTACTTGATAATCTAACTAGTTAGACAGTCACATTAGCCCATCTTCCCCTCGTTCCTGTCCTCTGGTTTCTGTGTGAAAGCCATCACAGCTGTGGGCTGAAGATGACAAGTGGCTTAGGAACGTGGGGACTCTGTTGGGTACTCTATGCTTGCTGCTGAGATAAGAAGGTTAATGATGGACGGTGTCCTACCCTTGAGACAAAAGGCTTAACAATGAAAAATTAGTGTCTTGCAACTTAGGACAAAGGTATTTTTGTTTTTTTTTTAGAGACAGAGTCTCACTTTGTTGCCCTCAGTAAAGTGCTACGGTGTTACAGCTCACAGCAACCTCCAGCTCTTGGGCTTAGGCGATTCTCTTGCCTCAGCCTCCTATGCAGCTGGGACTACAGGTGCCTGCCACAACACCCGACTACATTTTTTTTTTTTTTGAGACAGAGCCTCAAGCTGTCACCCTGGATAGAGTGCTGTGGCATCACAGCTCACAGCAACCTCCAATTCCTGGGCTCAAGCGAGTCTCCTGCCTCCGCCTCCCAAGTAGCTGGGACTACAGGCG
>CAUYRH010094855.1:0-12851 GCA_963574655.1 Perodicticus potto
AGAAAACACAAAATAGAAAATAAAGAAGAGAGACGTATTTGGTATTCTGTCTTTTATTGAGGGATCGAGGAAGGTTTTGTTTCCTTTTAGTCATTTTCTTTTTATTTGTGAATGCAGACATCTTCATTGGCTTCTTTTGAATCATAATCTACTATCTTATTTGGATCAAGGTCTTGATTGCACATCAGGATCATCTACGAAACTTCAAAAACAAAGTCTAAGAGATTTCAACTTAGTGATTTAGGTGTGAGAATGGCTGTGTTTTAAAAAAGATTATTCAGATTATTGTAATGTTTAGCTCAGGTTATGGAACTTCCTTAGGGACAAGAATGAGGCAGAAGAGGTTTCTTCTTATTCTTTTATGCATAGGTTGTCTACAGTCTATTTTTCTGAAGACAGTGCAGAATGGGGCTCTGTCTTTCACCTCCAGCTATTCTGATGTTTTGTTTGTCTTATTTGGACAGTGTTGATAGGGAGTAGACAGTGGAATAGACATAGAAGATAGATTAATGGGGATCATGGTTAGTTTTGAAGTAAGGATTAGAAAGCAAATTAGTAATGTAAAATTACCAACTTTTTACATACAATATTGGAAGGATATATGCTGACAATTCCACTTTGAGACTTTTATGGCATACCTAACTTAAGTATAGGGTTGAAAAAGAATCTTCTCCATGTGTGTCACTTCCCCATTATTTAAGAAATATACTGAATTTATTTGCAGAATAATAGCAAAATGATAAAGAGCTCTTAACCTCTGTTTTTAGAACTTTATGTTATATCGAGTTGTAGAAAAAGGAGTTTGCATCTGTAAAAAGCATCAAGTTAGGATTAGTAGCTTGGAATTTGCCAAGGCTGTCATGGTTAAGAAGTCAATACAATTATTAACTTTTAAAACTTGTATCCAAAATGTCATTTTTTCCAAGGATGATGAGATATTTCTAACACAATAGTTACAAAATGCTTACTAAATACCTCTTTTCTCTGTGTGTGTATATATGTGAATAACGGTGACTCCTTCTCCTAGAAGATGGGCTTCATGGAATTGTGAGCTGCACAGCTTGTGGACAACAAGTCAATCATTTTCAAAAAGATTCCATTTATAGACACCCTTCACTACAAGTCCTTATTTGTAAGGTATGTAATGATTTGTTGGCAATTCATACCATGACTATTTGAATGTTAACCATGTACCAGACCTTCATGGGCACAGTCATGAAGAAAGATGGAAATGGTCTTTGCCCTTGGAAGGCTTTCATTGTAGTGGGGAAGATCGCTATGTATAAAAAGCCTGATATGTGCCATGCCATGATAGGGGAGATGCTATAATTATGAGAGCACTTGGAAATCCTGTGTAAATAGGATTTGGGTTAAAGTTGATACCTGAAATATAAGTAAGAATTAGTCTGGTAAGTTGAATTGTTTGAGCATATTCTAGGCCGGTGATTTTCAACCGGTATGCCGCGGCTGTGCCGCAAGAGGATCTTAGATGTGCCATGAAAAATTTCAAAGATCATTAATTAAATTATTTTTGAAAGAAGTCCAAAACGTGGTAAGTATATTCTTTTTTTACTCTTTTTAAAAAAATCAGCATAATTTAAGTGTGCCGCAAAAGTTTATAGGTTCAAGTGTGCCATGAGATAAAAAAGTTTCAAAAGCACCGTTCTAGGTAGAAGCAACATGGTATTCACCTGCTGGTAGTTGAGGGAGAGCCTGGTGTGATTAAAAGCAACCTCAGGAGTTTATGTGTGTTGCATGTGTATGTTTTATAACTTTTCATTTTATATATCCTACTTCCCCAAATCTAAACTCTCCACGTGGAATAGGACTTTGACATAATTTGGAGATAATACAATTAAAAATGTTTTTCTATGTGTTGATGGCTTATGCATATATTTTCATTAGTAATATTTTGGAGTTAATTTTAAGTGTCTATAATATCAGTGTTATGGTTCCCTCAACTTCCATTATTACTAAGATTAATCCTATGTTACTTTGTTTCCCAGGCTGCCTTGGAAATGTAGGGACCAGGGCTGAGACCCTATGTCTATTTAAAATAGAAAAAAAAATTAGCCAGGTACTGTGGTGTGTGCCTGTAGTCCCAGCTACCTGGGAGGTGGAGGTAGGAGGATCCTTTGAGCCCAGGAGTTTGAGGTTGCTGTGAACTGGGCTGATACCATGACACTCTAGCCTAGGGCAACAGAGTAAGAAGTTGTCAACCCCCTACCCAAGAAAAAAAGAAATGCAGGGGCAAGCCATATTCTAAGTCCTTTCTCTCTTTTTTTTGAGACAGAGCCTCAAGCTGTTGCCCTGGGTAGAGTGCTATGGCATCACAGCTCACAGCAACCTCCAACTTCCGGGCTCAAGCGATTCTTCTGCTTCCGCCTCCCAGGTAGCTGGGATTACAGGCGCCTGCCACAACGCCTGGCTATGTTTTGGTTGCAGCCATCATTGTTTTTTGGCAGGTCCAGGCTGGATTTGAACCCACCAACTGGTGCCTTAGCCACTTGAGCCACAGGTGCCGAGTCTCTTCTTTTTGTTTTTGATGGGCTCTTGCTCTGTTGCTTGGGCTAGAGTGCAGGGGCATCATCATAGCTCATTGCAACCTCAAATTCCTAAGCTTGAGCAATCTTCTTGCCTTAGCCTCCCAAGTAGCTGGGACTATAGGCGTGTGTCACCATTCCTGGCTAATTAAAAAACAAAACAAAACATAACTTTTTTTCAGAGACAGTATCGTGCTTTGTTGCTCAGGCTGATCTTAAACTTCAGGCCTCATGTGATCTTCCTACCTTTGCCTCCCAAAGTGCTAGGATTACAGGTGTGAGCCAAATGTGCCCAGCCCAGACCATTTCTTGTATGAATTTTTGATAGATTCAGACTTAAGTGTACTAAACTAAACTTTGTTCTTAAGAATTTTATGTGCCTCTTTGCCTTAAATTCAGTTCTCCTGGGGGGTATCTAGGGCACATGTTATAGTGTCTAGTTTTAAATTGTAAGAGCAAAATCTTACATTGTTTTATTTGTAAGATGTGTTCCCTTTTTCTTTTCTTACATGTTCACTTTCTTCCATGACCAATCTGTTGAGCCTGGCTATTTCAGTTTTAACCATTGAGCATAGAACCTTTCCTTTCTGTAGTCCTACTGAAAAGGGATTTGAAGTCATTTAAACTTGGATTTGAATTTAAATAACAGCTTTGCCCCTTATTGATTAAATGATATTAGATAGGGCAGCATCTGTGGCTCACAGGGTAGGATGCCGGCCCCATATACTAAGGGTGGCGGGTTCAAACCTGTCCCCAGCCAAACCGCCACAAAAAATAGCTGGCGTAGTGGCGGGCGCCTATAGTCCCAGCTACTTGGGAGGCTAAGGCAAGAGAATCGCCTAAGCCCAGGAGTTGGAGGTTGCTGTGAGCTGTGATGCCACAGCACTCTACCCAGGGTGATAAAGTGAGACTATGTCTCTTAAAAAAAAAAAAAAAAAGGTTTATTTACATACTAGTTAACCTTAGCCTTTTTTTTCATAATACCTCCTACCTTACATGGTAGGTATTATGAGATTTAAAGATTATATACCTTAGTTGTTTAGTTGTATACATAGTAGCTGTATATATGTTGTGGCTATTAAAATTATTAATTATGGGCATCTAATACATTTTTATGTAGAGCTTTTAGTAGCTAGTTGTATGAGACCAGAAATTTGCTTTACTCAAATCTATTATATAAGAAATAGTCTTACTGGAGTGTATAAAAACTAGGTCAAGAAATTAATTCTTAAAATACTTTGATGTCTGGAAAGTGCTAGTTTTGGATAGTGCTGCCATTTTAGTTTGAATCTCTAAAACACACATACACACAAACACACAAACATATTCCTTTAACTTTTTTTAAATACTTAAGAAAAATAAAATTTTTATCCATTATTAATGTTTCCAATTTTTAATAAAATTTCCCCTTCCCCTTTTCTTTTAATAGAATTGCTTTAAGTATTACATGAGTGATGATATTAGCCGTGACTCAGATGGAATGGATGAACAATGCAGGTAGGTAATAAATCAAGATGAAATAAAATTCAGTGTTGTCTACTTATTGAGAGAATTGTTACATAGTCCTTCATGAGATCCATCTTTTGTAGTATCATCATTGATGTCTTTAACCGAAAGTTGTTCTTTTCCAGAAAGCTTTAGGGTTTATATCTATTTAAATATCTGATAAGGAATAGCCAGCTAGCTTAAATTACTACTAAAATTCCTGGTGGGAAAATATAAATTACTTTCATAATAAAGAAATTAAAATGAGTTTCACTTGGAATAATATTTTAACCTTTAAAACATTTCAGATGGTGTGCAGAAGGTGGAAACTTGATTTGTTGTGACTTTTGTCATAATGCTTTCTGCAAGAAATGCATTCTGCGCAACCTTGGTCGAAAGGAGCTGTCTACAATAATGGATGAAAACAGCCAATGGTATTGCTACATTTGTCACCCGGAACCTTTGTTGGACTTGGTCACTGCATGTAACAGCGTATTTGAGAATTTAGAACAGTTGTTGCAACAAAATAAGAAGAAGATAAAAGTTGACAATGAAAAGAGTAATAAAGTATATGACCACGCACCCAGATTTTCTCCAAAGAAGAATAGTTCAAATTGTAATGGAGAAGAAAAGAAACTAGATGATTCATGTTCTGGTTCTGTAACCTACTCTTATTCGGCACTAATTGTGCCCAAAGAAATGATTAAGAAGGCAAAAAAACTCATTGAGACCACAGCCAACATGAACTCGAGTTATGTGAAATTTTTAAAGCAGGCAACAGATAATTCAGAAATCAATTCTGCTACAAAGTTACGTCAGCTTAAGGCATTTAAATCTGTGTTGGGTGATATCAAGAAGGCTCATCTTGCTTTAGAAGAAGATTTGAATTCAGAGATTCGAGCTGTGGATACTATAAACAAAGAGAAAAATACCAAAGAGCATAAAGTCATAGATGCTAAGTCTGAAACAAAAGTGCAAAAAGGAGAAAAACCCTGTGCTTTGGAAAGGAAGGATGTTTTAAAGTCAGAAGTTAAGTCTTCAAGAAAACAGGTAGACAGTGAGCACATAGATCAGAATCCAGTGGAGGAACAGAGAGCAAATAAAAGTCCCAGTGTTGAATATAAGAAATCTGATAGAAAGGAAGAACCTCAGTATGAACCTGCTAACACTTCTGAAGACTTAGACATGGATATTGTGTCTGTTCCTTCCTCAGTTCCAGAAGACATTTTTGAGAATCTTGAGACTGCTATGGAAGTTCAGAGTTCAGCTGAATATCAGGGTGATGGCAACAGTGGAACTGAGCAAGAACTGGAAAGTTCATCTGTAAAATTAAATATTCCTTCAAAGGACAGCAGAGGAGGTATTAAATCAAAAACTACAGCTAAAGTAACAAAAGAATTATATGTTAAACTCACCCCTGTTTCCCTTTCTAATTCCCCAATTAAAGGTGCTGATTGTCAGGATGTTCCACAAGATAAAGATGGCTATAAAAGTTCTGGTCTAAATGGCAAGTCAGAGAAATGTGGACCCAGACAGGAAAATAGTGATCATGAGCAGTTGGTTGAAACTGGAGTTTCGTTACTGTTAGAAGAATCTGATCTTAGAAGATCCCCACGTGTAAAGACTACACCCTTGAGACGACAGACAGAAACCAACCCTGCAACATCTAATTCAGATGAAGAGAGTAATGAAACAGTTAAGGAGAAACAAAAACTATCAGTTCCAATGAGAAAAAAGGATAAGCGAAATTCTTCTGACAGTGCTATAAATAATCCTAAACCTAATAAGTTGCCTAAATCTAAGCAGTCAGAGATTGTGGATCAAAATTCAGATTCTGATGAAATGTTAGCAATCCTCAAAGAAGTAAGCAGGATAAGCCACAGTTCTTCAGATACTGATGTTAATGAAATTCATACAAATCATAAGACTTTGTATGATTTAAAAAATCAAACAGGGAAAGATAATAAAGGAAAAAGGAAACGGAAAAGTTCTACTTCTGGCTCAGATTTTGACGTTAAAAAAGGCAAGTCAGCTAAAAGCTCTATAATTTCTAAAAAGAAACGACAAAACCAGTCTGAATCTTCTAATTATGACTCAGAATTAGAAAAAGAGATAAAAAGCATGAGTAAAATTGGAGCTGCCAAAGCAATCAAAAGAAGACTTGCAAATAAGAAAGACTATGATTCTTCTGAAGATGAAAAACACAGAAAAAAAGGAATGGGTAATCAAGGGCAGAAAAGCTTGAAGGCTGCACAAGAAGGATCATCTGATGATGCTGAAAGGAAAAAAGAGAGAGACAATTTTTCTTCAGAAAGCACAGTTGATAAAGACAAGCCTATGATGGAATTAAGAGATCAACTTTCTAAGAAGCAGCAGCTAAATGTTTTCTCTGATGGTACTGATAAACCTTCTGGGAAAGAGGAGAGTTGTAATTTTTCAGAAGTCAAAAAGGTTGCTGAGACTAAAGAAAAGAGCAAGTACCTAAAAACCAAAACATGTAAAAAAGTACAGGGTTGTTTATCTGATGTTGAGAAATTTTCAAAGAAAGAGCAGAGTGATGAATCCTCTGAAGATGATAAAAAGCAGAGTAAAAAGGGAACTGAAGAAAAAGAAAAGAAAACTCCAGACATGAAGAGAAATGTAATTAAGATGGAGCAACACTATGAATCCTCTTCTGATGGTACTGAGAAGTTACCTGGAGGAGATGAAATTTGTCATTTTCCTAAGGGCATAAAACAAAATCAGAATGATACAACTGATGGGGAAAAGAAAAGCAAAAAAATAAAAGAAAAATCTCCTAAAAAGAAGAATGAATTATCTGATAATGCTGAGAAGTTGCTAGGTAAAGGAGATAGTTGTGACTCTTCAGAAGATAAAAAGAGTAAGAACAGAGCATCTGGTATAGAGAAGAAAAGGTGTAACTTGCTTGAAAAGAGTACAGGGAAAAGACAAGATTGTTCATCATCTGATACTGAGAGATACTCCATGAAGGAAGATGGTTGTGACATTTTTGATAAGAGACTGAAAAGAATAGAATTAAGAGAAAGAAGAAATTTAAATTCAAAGAGAAATACCAAGGAAATACAAAGTGGCTCCTCAACTTCTGATGCTGAGGAAAGTTCTGAAGATAATAAAAACAACAAACAAAGAACTTCAACTAAAAAGAAGGCAGGCAATGTCAAGGAGAAAAAGAGAAACTCCCTAAGAACAAGCACTAAAAGGAAGCAAGTGGACATTACTACTTCATCTTCTTCTGATATAGGAGATGATCATAATTCTGTAGGTGAAGGAAGCAGTGATGAACAGAAAATTAAGCCTGTGACTGAAAATTTAGTGCTGTCTTCACATGCTGGATTTTGCCAGTCTTCAGGTAGGCAAAAATAAATAAAAAATTTTTAATTTGTACTTTCTCTTTCTTGAATAACTATGTTTAATTTTTCCTGAAGCCATTCACATTCAGAGAATAGGGAATGCTTAGGGAAATAGCATTTGAAAATTATTTAGAAATTTACTACAGAGCCTTTTTTCATATACTTTTATTCCATCATTTGAAGTTATTTCAAACATTGCTATCTGTGTATCAGGGAGTCCAGATATGTTGGGTAAATAACAGAATGTCTGTATCAATGTTTAATGCTGTTTCATGGAGTAATGAACAATAGTTTATGAAGGAAAATCAGATTGGTTTAGTGTGTATTTATTTCATGAGATGGAAATGAATGCTTGGTACTGGTATGACATGGTTTGTGAAAGTTTTAACTGCTTTGCTATGCATGTGTTTTTTTTTTTTTTTTTTCCCGTAGAGACAGAGTCTCACTTTATCGCCCTCGGTAGAGTGCCGTGGTGTCACACAGCTCACAGCAACCTCCAACTCCCGGGTGTAGGCGATTCTCTTGTCTCAGCCTCATGCATGTGGTTTTTAAAATTAGAACAGATAACTTTGTCTCATGAAGTCCCCTGAAATAATTTAAATTTACTTAATTGAAATCCTTTGCTGATGCTCGTTAATTGGTTTCTAATGACAAGAATAGATGTCTCTGTTTAAAAAACTATCAAAATAAAGAAAGAAACAAAACCTCCAAAGCAGATAGATCTCCTCAACCTGATGAAATAGAACACTAGGAACATTAGAGTTTGGGTCAATTGGTCAGTGATGCCAAGAAAAATAATTTAATTTGTTTTTGAATCATTACTAAAGTACTTTTAAAATAAATGTGCACTGGTCACTTGTATTGTGCTCTTGCTCCCTCTCCCCCCCTGCCCTTTTTAGTCATTAAGACCTGTCAGTTAATGAGGGAGAATTAGAAATAAAAAAAAAATATAAAATGGGTTTCATATAAAACTATTCCCAACGTAGGTAGAATTAAAAAAAAAATCTTTCATTATTTATGTTAGGGTTTTCCACTTATCCCTATTGGGGATGATGTTTTTAATGAGACTTGAAATATCTTTTATGGCACACTTATCTAATGACTTGATTTGAAAACCAAGTGTGATAGACATGCTGTGTGCTATGATTTAATGCTCTGCTGTATCAGATGCCTAGGTGGATTTCTGCTTGTGTGGTTATTGTAATTACAAATTCTTGGTCCCTTGCCTGAAATTCTTGGGTGTCCAGTGTGTTTTAGAATTTATAACTTTTTGGCTTTTAGAAAAATAGAATAGAGCAGTTACCATAAAGCCTTAGTAGGATCTGATGCAACACCACATTATCAAACCCAGGGTATTTCTGCAGCAAAACATTTGAGCATTCACACTTGGGGGAAAAATAGTTGACATCAGATTTTATTGCCAAATGATCTTTGACATCAGCTCAGTTTTACAAAACTTGTTTATAAGAGCATTTCAGAGTTAAGTGTAAAGGATTGTAGACTTATATTAAATATATAGAATTGGATAGTTACTTTGATATAAAATCAGTGTTTTAGTTATCAGATTAGGTGAGAAAACCCTTATTAAGGTTTAGAGTCTAAGAATAATAAACTATGATTAGTTACATGGAGTATTCCCTTGGCAGATTGTGGGCTATTGAACTAATATTAAAATTTGGAAAATTGGTTTCTGTGATTAAATGGTTTCCCTGGTGAAATCAATATGTTTGATTTCACATATTTTACTACTTTACATTTCTCCAAATCTCACTTGATTTGGCACATAATGAAAATTTTGACCATATGTCTCTTATGTTTGCAATTGTTAATACTTAGTGTAATAAGTAATATGCATTTATTAGACCTTTAGAAGAGATGGTAACATGTGGCAAATAACTCCAAGGATATCACTTTCTGAATATTCCTTAACTAAGCACTGACCTAGGTCATTGTATTCCATTTTGATTTTATTCAGTTTGTCTTTGATCTGAAGGACCAGTGGGCTCATTGAGAGGTAAACTTTTTCTCAGGTATATATCTAGAGAAGGCTTGAGAATCCATTACTTTGGCAGATGTCAATTCTTCAGTTGTTTGATGGAATTTTCTTTATCCTGGGTACTTGGGACAAGCTGATTACTTTGGATGACAAAAAGAAGAGAAATTTTCTGGGGAATTCAACCTATCAAATATTGAGCTTTGTTAGTAGAAACATTTAAGCAGAATAGAATATGAAGTGTCTTGAAAATTAGCACTATGTAAAAAAATATTGTTTTTAAAGATAAATTTGGATGTGGTATAATAAGTGGCATTCCTTAAGAATTTGCATGTTTCCATGAGCATGCTAAATTCATGTATTCCTCTACTATGACTATTTTAGGTGACAATTTTAGGAGCTTTCGTAAAGCATCTCTCAACACCCACAATGAGTTTAGAGGATTCCAATTTATTCAGCAATATTAGAGTATCTTGTTATAGGTATAATATTTTCCTAGAAATGGGAATTTGATAATGGCGTGGGCAACCAAGAGGAAGAACATGGTCGTAGGAGATTGCAATCTAATACAAAACAGCTATGGATCAACAATATTTTTTTTTAAAGTACCAGTAGAAAGATAAAATTACAATGGAGCTATGCAATAAATGGCAAATGAGCTATTGAAATATTTGAGGGGAGACTTAAAAGAACAGGTAGCATTTGAACCTTCTAAGGATAGGTCAAATTTTGAAAGGTTTGAAAGAGTGAATGAAAATAATATTTCTAGTGATATTATATTTCAAGTTTAGTATGTTTGAATGAGGTATTGTGGGTTTGCTGGGATATTTTGAGATTTATTTTTGCCTTTCTATATTTAGCATTTTTTTTGAGACAAAGTTTTATTTTGTTGCCTCAGGCTAGAGTGCTGTGGGGACAGCCTAGCTCACAGCAACCTCTTGGGTTCAAGGGGTCCTCCTGCCTCATCCTGAGTAGCTGAGGCTACATGTGTGTGCCACAAAAGCCTGGCTAATTTTTCTGTTTTTGGTAGAGATGGGGTTTCATTCCTGCTTAGGCTGGTCTTGAACTCCTGAGCTCAAGAAATCCTCTACTTCAGCCTCCCAGAGTGCTAGGATTATAGGTGTGAGCCATGGTCCCTGTCCTGTATTTAGCATATTTGTATCCTGAACCAGTAGGTGTCTTTGCTCTTTATAAGTTTTTCCCTCCAACATTTCCCTGCAGCATTTTATTGTTGAAAACTTTTAAATACACAAAAAAGTTTCTACCATAACTGTTGTATTATATTTGCTTGATCATGAATCTGTATATAATTTTATGTATGCATTAATGTATTTAACTTTTTCACCTCCCTAACTTTTTATTTTGAAAAAATTATAAATCCATAGGAATTTGCAAAAGAAAATTACAAGGAAGTTTCAAATACCTTTCACTCAGTTTCCCTTAGTGGTAATAACTTATATAAGTTTGGTTAAAGTTTGGTCAGGGTCAAAACCAGGAAACTGAAGATGTATTCATTTTAACCAGTTTTACATGCACTCATTCGTGTGTGTATATACCTTTGTGCAGTTGTACCACATGTGTTGCTTTGTTATAACCACCACCACAAAGATACGAAACTTTTCCATTTTATCACAAGGTTCTTTTGTGCTACCCCTTTGTAAGACATCTTTCTTTTTACTTCTGTCCCTAAACCTGGCACCTAGTAAACTGTTCCTCATTTCTATAATTCTATAATCTATTTTGGGATGGAACCATGAAATATGTAACCTTTTGAGGTTGGCTTTTTTGACTCAGTATAATGCCCTTGAAATCTTTGATGCATTTCAAATTAAATGGGAAACATAAACATACTTTTCCCTAAATGCATCAGTGTGTGTAATATGAACTCGAGTCCATTATTTGTTTTCCCTTTGTCACCCAGGCTGGACTGCAGTGACTTGATCATATAGCTCACTGCAACTTTGAACTCCTGGGCTCAAGTGATCCTCTGTCCTCAGCCTCACAAGTAGCTGGGACTACAGGGGTGTGCCACCATGCTTGTCTAAATTTTTTAATTTTTTATAGATTTGTTGGTCTTCCTAAGATGCCCAGACTGTTCGGGCACTCCTAGCTTCAAGTGATCTTTCCACTTCAGCCTCCCAAAGTGCTGGGATTACAGGAGTAAGCCAATGCACCCAGTCAAGTTTATTTTTCTTTTGAGGTGAAATTTATCTACAATGAAATGTATAAATCTTAATCTCTTTATATTATTGATCAGTGGATAGAAATGGAGATTTTTGTAAGAAAATAAGTCTTGTTGCATTTGGATGTATCTCTGGGTAATTTAGGTCATTTATATGGACAAATTCAAATGCATTTTTAAATTACTTAGTACTACCAAAATATTAATAGCTATTTTGCTCTTTTTCAGTTATATAGGATAAATTAGATACCTGTTAATGTCAACTTAAAATGGATCAGTGCAAGTTTTACGTTCGCAAGAATCTTATGCTAGTGTTGTGGTGATTAATACAGAATTGTTACTGAGAAGGGTGGGCTTTAACACCATTGTGCTCTGAGAGGAAACTTTGAAATATATAAGATCTAACTATTTGTTATCTTACTGATGGCAGTTCATAAATTTCCCATTATGTTTTCTGTAAAGATTCTTTTTGCTCATGTTCTATTTTCTGGAGTAAAGTTTAGAAGCCACTTAATTTCCTTTAAAGTATTTGACCTTCAGTTTTATTTTACATAGTTGTACTTGTATAGATTATTTAAAGCTAATTTTAAGTACACTTTTTTCCCCTAAGGAGATGAAGCCTTATCTAAATCAGTGCCTGTCACAGTGGATGATGATGATGACGACGACAATGATCCTGAGAATAGGTATGATTTCATCTGTAAGGACTTTAGAAAGATTATAACACACCCTAGGCATGGGCACAAACAGCAGCAACGGAACAGCAAGCAGGTTGTAAAAGCAAGGAGTGCCTACCTTAGAAAGACTCATTCACAATGTTCCTGCAAGTTTGAAAGGAAGGCCAGAAAATGGGCTAAAACTCAGAAACCTAAAGAGAAAGTAAATGTCCATATTAACACACCTAAGCATAGGGTGTGTTATAAATCGAGAACTGTCAATTTTATTTTTTCGTGTAAACTATGATAAGTTTTGAGACTATTTTAATTTTGATAAATTATTCTACTGATGAAAGTAAATCATATCTCAATAAATTGATAACAATAGACATCTTTCTCCTTTATATTTGATTATTGTTTATAATTGCCATCTAGTATGGTGGTCCTATTTATTTATTAAAACCTATTAAGAGGCTAGGTGCCTGTGGCTCAACGGGCTAAGGCGCCAGCCACGTACACCTGAGCTGGCGGGTTCGAATCCAGCCCGGGCCCGCCAAACAACAATGACAGCTGCAACCAAAAAATGGCCGGGCGTTGTGGCGGGCGCCTGTGGTCCCAGCT
>CAUYRH010094858.1:0-18352 GCA_963574655.1 Perodicticus potto
ACAAAGATGGTCACTTTATATTGGTCAAGGGAAAAATACAACAAGAAGATGTTTTGATTCTAAATAATTATGCACCCAATTTAAATGCTCCCAGATTCTTGAAACAGACCTTACTCAGTCTGAGCAAAATGATATCCTATAATACCATAATAACAGGGGACTTTAACACTCCTCTTACAGAGCTGGACAGATCCTCTAAACGGAAATTAAAGAAAGATATAAGGGACTTAAATGAGACCCTAGAACAACTGTGCTTGATAGACATATATATAAAACACTCCATCCCAAAGATAAAAAATATGCATTCTTCCATCGTCCCTTGGAACCTTCTCCAAAAGTGATCATATCTTAGGACACAAAACAAACCTTGACAGAATCAAAAGAATTGAAATTTTACCTTGTATCTTCTCAGACCACAAGGCACTAAAGGTGGAACTCAACTCCGACAAAAAACGTTCAACCCCACACAAAGGCATGGAAATTAAACAACCTTCTGTTGAATGACAGTTGGGTGCAGGAAGAAATAAAACAGGAAATCATTTACTTCCTTGAACATAGTAACAATGAAGACACAAGCTACCAAAACCTGTGGGATACTGCAAAAGCAGTTCTGAGAGGAAAAGTTATCACTTTAGATGCTTACATTCAAAAAACAGAAAGAGAGGGCATCAACAAACTCACAAGCCATCTTATGGATTTGGAAAAAGAAGAACAATCTAAGCCTAAACCCAGCAGAAGAAAAGAAATTTACAAAATTAAACCAGAGAGCAATGAAATTGAAAACAAAAGAATCATTCAGAAAATTAATGAAACAAGGAGTTCATTTTTTTGAAGAAAGATGCAAAACTTTGTACATAGAAAATTAAATTTGTATGTATTTATTTGCTTACTTATTTATTTCTTTATAGAGACAGGGTCTCTCTGTGTTGCCCAGGCTGCAGTGTGGTGGTGCAGTCATAGCTTGCTGCAGTTTCAAACTTGCTCCTGAGCTCAAATGAGCCTCCTGCCTCAGCCTCCCAAGTAGCTGAAACTACAGACTCACATCATGATGCTTGGCTAAATTTTTGTAGAGACAGGGTGTGTTGCTCAGGCTGGAAAAATTTTTTATTAAAAGCAAGATGCAAAACTTTGTATTTTGAAAGCTAAATTAAAAGGTCCACCACACATAAAACAACACTGTATTGCTAATGGATACAGATATATATGTAAGGTATAAAAATGGGCTGGAAGGAACCAAATTATTATCTATGAAGAAGCAGTCAAATGTAATTGGAATGTTTGATAAGAAAAAATGTTTCAAGCAAATATGACCAGATGTGAATTGTCAGTTTGGGGTTGTGTGAGCTTGGGCCTTAACATTCTCTGTGGTTTTTAGAACACTTTAATTTCTTAAGAAAAATATAAAATGTCAAGGTAAAAGTAAGATAGCTTAAAAATCAGAACATTGGCCTTATTAAATTGCCCTGGCACCTAATTTTAGGGCTATTCACTGTCACACCTACCTTTGTTTTTTTCCAGCATTCATTTCATTCCCTAGCAGTGGCCTCTCTGAGGACCCTGTCCTCCACCTGTCTCATGTTTGTCATTAGGATGAAAGGTGACAGCATATGCCACTTCCCTTCTGAGTGATTCATCTTTTAGATGTGATAAGTACAGACAGAGACTATGGTTTCACAAGCACCTGACCCAACCATCCATCCTTTTGAAATGTTAATTTGGATTAAATATATCTTGATATCTACACACCCTCTTTTTTGTGCAGATTCTAAAATGTATAAACTATGGACTGTAGGGTTGCTATCAGGGAAAAATGAGCCTTAAGCTCATTGATTTTATTCTTCTTGTTGTCATTAACTTTATGTTTTTAATAAAATAGGACATCGGGTGCCTTTGAAATCCAATTCTGTTAATTGCAGAGCAGAGAAAAGCCAGAAGAAACCAAAGAGAGGAATCAAGCCAGCTGTGGATGGCCAGGGAGAATCAAGGCCCTGTCCTTGCTGGGGAATAACCAGAAGGTTCTTGGACAGCAGGGAGTAGGACAGATGCCAGTTGTGAAAAGAAGGAAAAGCAAAGGAGGGTCATCTTGGAGAATAGCAAAACAAATCTATAAAAGGCTCATCAAAAAACAAAAGAAAACAAAAATGTGTAGATGCCTTATTATTTATACTGCAAGCGGGGATGTTTACAGTGTCAAATCTCAGCCCCTTGTGAGCCCCCACCTGCATGGGTTAACGCAGGTTTATCTGCCCCCACACCACCAGTACCAGGTTACCTGTATACAAGTCATGTGATCCAGAGCCCTCTAGAGTGAAAGGATGCTATCATGAACTAATATAAGATCTTAAGCCTCCCCCATCCTGAGGCTAACTGGCTGGACCCCCTCTTGGCCAAGGTGGTCTCCTAAAACTGTGTGGAGGGAGATCAGACATGCCTCATCGTGTCCCCTGCTTTCCTAGAGATGTACTTTGTAATCCATTATCAGGCCTAAGGCTATGCAAGACACACCTGCAGGTCCTCAAATTACTTGAGTCTGGTCATATGTCCTGTAGTTTGTCTCTGATTAACAGACCCTCATCTTAACTCAGCATTTCTTTTCCTTGACTCCTGGTCTATTAGACAAAGCCTAACTCCTTCAGCCAATTGTCAGCTAAAGAATCTTTAACCTATAACCTCTAAGCCCCCACTTTGAGTTGTCCTACCTTTTTGGGCCAAACCAATGTATGCCTTCCACATGCTGATTTCTGACTTTTCCTGTAATTCCTGTCTTCCTGAAATGTATAAAGCCAAACTGAACCCCACTACCAGGAGTATCCATTAGAGGATAAGTATTCATACATACTGAATTTACAGGTGCAATAAAGTAATGCCTTGGATTTGATTTAAAAGACTCTAGGACATTACTACTCAGAGCAGTCATCATAGTAAACACAGTTGTCTCTACTTTTGTAAATTTTTGAAAGCCCATGTCATTTGGTATATCAAAAAAATTTAAAAATCAGCCTGTCAATGGAGAAGACATTTTAAATGCATATATTTATATCAAAACATATAGTATGTATGTGTGTGTTTCAAATTACATGGAAATTACACACAAAACATTTAGCTCACATCAGGATTATATTAAATGATTCACACAGAACTTTATTTTATGAAGTTTTTTGTAAGGAGATGCCTCATTTTTCTAGCCCCAGCCTTCTGGCGCATCCTGGCTTTCCTTGACTTTTCCCTTCCTGCCTCTTAGCCACTAGCACTGGGCTGAGCCCTGTGTCTTGGACTGTAAATGCTCCGTAATTATTGATTACGAAAGGCAGAGGCAACTAGGCCACTTTGTAGACGTCATCCTCACTTCCTTGCAGAAGTGGTCACCAGGGGCAGCTGGCAGAAGCAGATGATACAGCACTGACCAACCAGGACAGACATCTCACCCTTCCCTGGCAGTGTGGGGCATCATGGTCTTGCACATTTTCATCCTGACTACCTTCAGAATTGCCACCAGGAGGCCTCCAGTTTTCCTCCACCTGTAGGGATGGGATAGAGGTGGGACTGAATCTTGATCACCTAATGGTCCTGTTCACCCCTCTTTCCTCCACAGAGCAGGGGGTAAGGAGGATAGAAGAGGGGACAAAGGAAAAGAACATGAACTTTGGAGCAGGACGGTACAGCTGAGCCCAGACCCATGGTCCATAGCCCCTCTTACACTAAAAACGACAGTGCCATGAGGGAGGAGCCCTATCCGGGGCACTGTAAAGCCTCTGGAATCTGGCTGCTGTCACAAAAATAAGCAGTACATCAAAAGTATGCTGACAAGTGACCATCATCGATGACCATGACATGCCCTTCAGTCCCCCATTTGCCTCCTTTTTCTCATACCCACAATTATTTTAGAGCCACACAATACCCAAGGGGTCACAGACCAAGGCTGCAGGACCTGGGACCTTAGGTGTGTGCCATGCAATGCCCTGAAGAAGGGACAGCTTCCTACTTGAGCATCATGGAAGGAGACCTTATAAATCATGTATTTCATCTTCCATAAACCCTGATACTTTTCCATAATTTTAAATTAAATGTTAGATTTCTTTTGGCTCTACAGCCTTGAAACCACAGACCCTCCTAGTGAGCAGTTGATTGTAAAATAAGGCAGGATGGATAGCTATTGAATCAGATGCATGAAGGAGGCAGAATTCTAAATATCAAATCTATTTAGCTAAGACTTGTTAAAGGTAAAGGCTAAAGTGTTCCACAGAAATAAAATCCTGCTGTGCATTCATCAGCCACAGAAAGAGCCATGGAAAGTTCCTTAGAAGAAACTCCCATTAGACATCTGGGTTTCTAAAGGCTAATGGCACCTCTCACAGAACACAACCATTAATCTCCAATGCTCCACGCAAATTCATTGTCTTGGATTACTAAATTCAAATAAGCACCTATAAGTCCTGAAGATATAAAAGTATTTTTAGTTTTATAGGAATCTCAAGTATCTATGTGTTCCTCTTCTCTCATTGGCCAAGAGAAAATTTAATAATTGGATGCTCTGGGGAAATAGGTTACCTTGAAACAGAGCATGCAAAAGCATTGTGGTTGATACCAAGCCCTGTCCCCCTGCTTTTCTTCTTGTAAATTCCCAAAGAAATCCTATCAGGATGGAAAGCTTATTGAAATAAGAAGGGAAGTTCCACCTAATTTGGAGAATTCCTGAATCATTGGGAATGGGGCCCTTGCTGGGAAAAAAATTATCTCAATGTCTGAGAAGGGAAGACTGCATAACTCGAATGGGTACTCCCAATGTGGGTGTTGTGCAGGGAATAGTGATTAGTTGCAAAGGCCCCTTAGGGCAGTAGTCCCAACCTTTTTGGCACGAGGGACCTGTTTCATGGAAGACAATTTTTCCATGGACCAGGGGGAGTGGGATAGAGATGGTTTCAGGATGATTCAAGCACATTATACCTCCACCTCAGATCATCAGGCATTAGATTCTCATAAGAAGCATGCAACCTAGATCCCTCACATACTCTGTTTAAAGGAGCATTTTTTCTTCTATGAGAATCTAATGCTGCCACTTATCTGAGAGGAGGTAGAACTCATCCAAGTGATGGGGAACAGCTGTAAATACAGATGAAGGATCTGCTGACTCATCCACCTCTCACCTCCTCTGTGCAGCCCAGTTCCTAATAGGCCATGGACAAGGGACTGGTCTGTGGCTTGGGGGTTCAGGGACATAGCCTTACGGAGCTCAAGACAAATCAACATATCACAATGCAGTGGGATTCAGTCTTCGGCTCACCATCCATCCTCTGGGCTCCTCTTTGGGAGAGGAGAGAGGGTGGTGGGACCTTATTGTCATTTGGGAGAAGGACAATTCATTCTTGTGTGGAGCTGGTCCATGCACTGCTGGATGTTGATATCCTCGGCCCTGCTCACTAAATGCAGGTAGCACTTTGCAATAGTCTGTAAGTCTGAACTCTGTCAACGTGGAAAATTGGGTGGAGTTTGGACGTAGCTGGGAGGATGCACTGCAGAGCAGGAGTGGGCTGAGTTAGGGGAGAGCCATCACTCTCCCCACATGTGTGTGCAGTAAGAAGGGGTAAGAAACCATGACATCCAAAGGGCACAGCAGCCACAGGATTAGAGAGAAGGCTTTGTAGTTGGTAGGAAAGCAGATTTTAAAGGGAAACCAGAGACTGAAATGGACTCCAGACTGTGTTCAAAACAACTGACCTGAGTAAATGACTCAGCCAGGTGTCATTGCTCTTTTGAGGCAATGGCAGCTTTTTAGTCTGTTCTGTGGGCACTGGATTTCAAAAATTAAAACTAAAGGAAAATCAAATGAAAATTTAAAATCCTGCATATCCATGTTTACTGGCAGTTACTTAACCACGTACATGCTGAGCTACTTGGTGTGCCTTGGGTGGGTGGTTTCAGGAATTCTCTAACTTTCCTAGTGTGGCTGCCAGGATCTCCCTGTTCTCTCCCACCCTTCCCAGCCTCTTTATCCCTACCTTCCCACTGAGGGACCAGGCCATCTGTGGGAAGGAGGTGGGGAGGGACTTCATCCTGCCATGTGGGACCCCTCTCCCTTCTCCCCTTGCCACTCTATAGCAACATCATTAGTTAGGCAAATGCTATTCACCAAGCCCTGGGCTAAGGCTTTTTGTTTGGTCATTTGATACTAAGGCCGCCAAAGGAAGACTTAATTTTCCCTCCAGAGGTTTGTTTTAAATTGTTTTTAAACAAAGAACCTTTCCCCACCATGAATCAAGAGTAAGTTGCCAACTTGATGTCTACCACCTCTGATTCCCCTGCAAACATGGACATTCTCTTCCCTAATACAACGGAACCATCAAAATCAGGAAATCATCAGTGATGCATAACCACTGTCTAATCCTCAGATGCTACTCACAGCTCTCCAGTTGTCCGAATAATGTGCTTTATAGCAAAAGGATGCTATTCAGAATCACCTGCTGTGTTCAGTTGTGTTCATGGCTCTTTCTAGGCTCCTTCAGTAGCTCAGTCCTTCCCTTAGTTTTCACTGGCTTGGTGCTTCTGAAGAGTATGGGCAAGGAATGCCTCTCCTGCTGTTTCTGTGCTTCACCCCCCCCCAGATGGCTTCCATGCAGTGATGAGGTTGTTGGGAGGAGCTCAGAAGAGCTGGCAGGAGCTCTAAGCATAGCAGGGTCAAGGAATCCTTTACCAATCCTTTAAAGAAAAATAATAATAGAGAGACCTGGAGCATGGTTTTAAGCTTTCTGGAAACTAGTGTAGCATAAACACCATCCCTGCTATCGAAATGTGTAAAAAGCATGGTTTCTGTTGTGGGTCCTGGTATCCTCTCTGGCCACTCTGTGAGTTCTCACTCCAGGTTAGGCCTGGGGCTAAAGATATTGGCCAGCTGGCAGAGGAGGATAATTGGAACCAACTGGGGAGTAGTTTAGTTTTTGTTTCTTCATGCCAATTGGCCTTTGTTTACTTACCCTCCTCTGTTTTCATTGCTAGTCTTTTCAGAATAAAATCACAAGTAACTGCCTCCCAAGAGGCATCTCTTGCTGATTCTGGTACCCTCACCCTGCATTTGTCCACCAAATGCACACTGTCCCACTTAATGTCGTCACATCACCGTATATCTCTGTGTATCCTGTGAGGATTTTTCAGTTGTTTGATGTCTAGAAATACATCTTGAGGGGATATAATTCAGTCTATAGCATAGTGATAAGCATAAATATTTTAAAACATTTTCAACACATTATAATCTGATATGAAAATAACTGATATCTATTGGCAACAAAATCACCAGGACTGATGTTAGTCAGTAGTGTTTTACTGCCTATGTGCATCATAGAAAGAAATGTTTAATTTCAGACAGTAGTTAGTGACAATAAAGGCATGATTTTTTTCACCCAAGTTCACAGCTACCTTACATTTCTATAGAGGGACCCCTGACATGTGCAAGTAGGATGTTCTTGCTGTGAGCAGACAAGCAAACATTCAGAACCTCAGGATGGTGGGTACAGCTTCTGAAATCAGCTGCTTCTTCCCTTTGCGAGTCATCTGGAGGAGTGAGTGTGTTGAACTTAATAGACATCATCTGCTCTTGGCTTGCCTTCTGATATGTTTCGTTGTGTGGTCCAGTATTAGAATGTGTTTTGTCTTGCAGACACCAGTAGTCCAAACATTGAACGAAGTGACTCCTGGGCCTCTGAGAACTTCTGGCTGGCCCCTTCTGTGAAAAGCCAGCCAGACACCAAAGAAGACAATGATGGACTTCGGGAATCCCTGGATAGATTCTATGAAACGTATGGCCGTCCGCAGCCAGCCTCTGAGAATCCACTTTCTGCATCTGTGCGCCAGTGCTTGTCTCAAAAGATCAGTCACCTGAGAGACAAGGAGAGCCGAAAGTATGTCCTCCGCAGTTTTCAAATGGCCCGAGTCATCTTCAGCCGGGATGGCTGCTCAGTCTTAGAGAAGCATTCCAGGGATATCCACTTCTACCCACTGGAGGAAGGAAGTATGTCTCTGGATGATGAAAAGCCAATTCCAGGCCTTTCCAAAGATATTATTCATTTTCTCTTGCAGCAGAATGTGATGAAAGACCGACAGTTGGTGCCTAGCAGAGTGCGTAGGTAGGACTGGAGGGGCAACACCATGGCAGGTCCTGCTGGTGGGCCATCCAGATGCCTTGGGGTCTATTGCCAGCTCTGTGTACCCAATCCCAGCTCAGTGCTTTGTGACCTGTGACCTGGTATTGGAGCCAGTCTTCCTATACAGTGAGCCAGCAGGGTCTGGGAGTTGGATGTCCCTATGGCTGCCCCACCCACAACTCCCCTTGGCCAAGGCCACCAACTACACAGGTTCAGAGTCAATAGCCCAGCTTGCCTGTCTCAAGGAAGGACATACCCTGAGGTGTCATTTATCCTCCAGAGCTCCCTCCACTCAAGATCAGGCTGAGGCCGGACTTCACATGAACTTACATCCTGCGGGCTTCCTCCCCTCCTGTTCATGCACTGGTGTGTCCAGGAGCTTCTCCTTAATAAACCTCTTAGATCTGAATCTCAGCACCTTCTGGGAGAACCCGACCTACGATAAGAGGTTTTTATGAGATGATATTTTGGAAGGATACCAAGCTCTGTGCTAAATCAAGTGAAAGACTGACACCACATTGTAAAATTGAGGCTGTGTGATGGATGGGGTTTTGTTTTTAAATGTGGTTCCAAAAAGTACAACACATCTTAATCACACTTACCCTGCTTCCTCTCTAATGCCAGAATTACCTGTTTTATCCTACCAGCTGGATGCAAAAGGAATGTTTGGACCATCTACAATAACAGCTAAAATTTACAAAATTAAAAAAAAAAAAAAAACTCTTTGCCTCCACCAGATGCAAATGTGAAAGGTGAGAAGACAAATGTGCCCCACCCACCAAAGCCTGCTTAAGCACAGTACCCAGTTATGATATTTGAGGCTATCAGTTTAATGGTGAAGAGAATAAAGAATTCTTTACCCAGGTGGGGTCCTCCTTCCTCTTATTATTCTTGTCTTCTGCCTGCCCACTGCCAACAAGCTGTGTCATCCTCTGAGCAGGTGGCCCCTCACCCTTTGCCTTGGCCCTTGCCTCCAGCACTCTGGGCTCCCCTCTAGTAACACCTGCTCAGATCAGGGCCGCTCTGCCACTCTGTCCCTGCCCTTCAGGCCTGAGCCCTGCCTTGCCAGGGAGCTCAGTCAATAGCCAGTGCAGGCTTTCTGGCAGATGCTTAGCTCTGCGGGTCATGTCCTAAACCCCCATTTGAGACTCAGCTGGTGGAATTACATCACTTGGCACCAGGCTTTCTGAAACTGCAATCGGAAGCCTTGTGCTAATCCCTACCTGGACATTCCTCCAACCAGATGACATTGGTAGGAGGGGTTATTTTGCTTGTTTAGGGGGAACAAAAGAAGCTGGCAGCCCTGTGCAGTTAGATTTTGAGAAAATTGAGGTGAAATTTAATTGGCCTAAGACTTCAAAAGCTTTCCAGAAAATGGATTATGCAAATGGATCGACCTAAAAGTGTTGACCTCTCAGGAAGGTCTCTCGGGGACTCTTGGACGGAGAGAGGTGCCTTTTAAAGGTTAAAAGTGACATGCTCAGGCTTCTGGTGTGGGAAGATCAGAGGTAAGAAGCAATGTTCCATACTGAAATGTAAGGCAGCCCTGGAAGTCCCCCGCCCCCCCGCCCACTAGGAAATGAGGAACAAGTAGGTCTTGGGGAGACACTTGAGGAAACCTGACTCCAGCTTTTGTTCTGACAAGCAATCATCTTGGTTTTTGTTTTGTTTGCAGTTTTTGGCCAGGGCTGGGTTTGAACCCGCCACTTCTGGCATATGGGGCTGGCGCCCTACTCACTGAGCCACAGGTGCCGCCCCATCAAGCAATCATCTTGCTTGTTTCATGTGGGCTTCTTGTAATCAATGGCCCTCAAATAATCTTAAATCCAGTGGGACTTAGAATTTAAAATCTGACTATTAAATTTTAAGGTTGCTGGTTTTATTATTTTTTAATGTGAAGTATATTAATAGATACCCTTGGAGAATGCTGTCATTCTTAGTATTATCCAATCACTGAAATATTTGTACCTAGTTGTCTCTATGGCTACCAACTGAACGAAACTGGATTATTTTATACTGTTTTTAAAGGGCAAAAAAGTATACAAGCTATTGGAATCTCCATGTTGAAAAGCAGCAGCTACTGTTTTGTGGAGAGATTTTAGTGCAGGAAATTTTTGTAATATTCATTATTGTTAGTGCTGAGGGCATTCTCAGAAAGAGGTAAACTGAAGGCTGAGAATTTAGAGGTCTAAAAGCCACCTTAGGGTGGAAGAGTGTGGTGTGTGTTTACTTGCATCTGAGTAAGTGTTTTTTTGACAGGTCAGTACAAGATATTTGGTTCCTGCCCCCTCGCTCCTTAATTTGATCTCTGTGAGGTTAGGATGGCATTTTCCATTTATCTCTGTAAACCTTTAATAAAGACAGAGATAAGGATTCTGAGGCTTGGCCTTTAGTATTAGTGTTTAATTCTGCCCTGCAGATAAATTCACCAGCATCCTACCATCCCATGAATGTTATGACTGGCTTGTGATGTTATCATCTGTGGCCCTTCTCAGACTGACTGGGGTCTTGGGGAGGATGGATTTGCCTGCAGAAACATTAGAACTCTAAAGGAGAGAGCTGCTAGGGTGTCTTAAATTCATATGCCATTATCCATCTTGGTAGTCTGTTTCTTTGTATAGCTTATGTAAGGGCACAGGTAACAGATATTATTACCAGTAATTAGCAAAAAAAAAAAAAAAAAAAAACTCTTAAGAATTTTTATTGGATTATAGTAGAAAAGTGCATATACAGGTATCATATAAGTGAACACCTCAATGATTTTCACTAACTGAACGAACACACCTGTGAACCAGCATCCCGATCAAGAAACAGACATTACAGATAGTACCAGCCCAGCCCAGGCAGCCCCCTTGTAACTGGAGATTTTCATCTGGACAACTGGTAGGAACAATTTGTTCTGAGCAGTATTTCTCAACCTGCTGATAGCACACAAAATAATTTCAGATGCTACCTGGACAATGTTTATTTTAATTGTTAATCTATTCAGTTAAAATTATATAGGATAAGATTAACATAAGTATTTGAGATTTATAACTAGGCTGAATTAATGAAAAATTAAATAAATTAATAATTTAATAAATCAAATTAATAATATTGCATAGCTATGTCAAAAATTACAAAAGTTGTATACCTGGAAATAACTGAAGTTTGGACTTCAGTAGGAAAGATAATCCATCCTACCTGCTAGTCTCTCACCATCTCTGTCCTACTGCAAGAAACTTCCATTGGGTCAACTCATATCTACCTTTGCCTCTCTTATTTGGAGCCATAATGCAAATTATTTTTAAAAGCTAAGCATACATAAATGGCCAAGAAATTAAAAAGAAAGGATTAGGCTTATCAAATATGAAAATATTTTTAACAGTATTATAATTAAAGTAGAAACAAAACAAAAATACAGGATGTCTCAAAGGTCAATATACATAGAAAAATCAACAATTTCATATTTTTTATTTTTTATATTTTAACATGTAGAGAAATATTTTGTAAATATTTGTAAAATTTTTTAATGAATATAATGAATATTTTGTAAATAAAGGTACATGTAGCTACAATTTCCCATTTTCTCTGTGTATGTATGGCCATCTTCGGGATACCCTGCAGATAAAGGAAGAGAGTTAAGTCCATAAATAAATATACAAGCATATAGAGAAACTTAGTATAGGATGAAGGCAGCATTTCAGATCTACAAGAAAAAGGTAGAGTTTTTAGCAGGTCGTCTTCAAGTCATTGTCCCCTCACATTGGGGAAGAAAGAGTAAATGTGGATTCTCACCTCACTTCTTATGTCAAAATGAATATATAATGATTTAAAAATTCCGATGTAAGTCCAGGTGTGGTGGCTCATGCCTATAATCCCAGCAGTCTGGGAGGCTGAGATGGAAAGGTCGCTTGAGCTCATAAGTTTGAGAGCAGCCTGAGTAAGACACCGTCTCTAAAAAAAATTCAATGTAGAAAATATAATCATAAAAATGCTAGAATAAAACCCATGTGATATAGACACATAAGTAGAGATATCTAGTTATCTTGAAATAGGGAAGATTTTTCTAAGACTGATACAAAACCTAAAAATCACAAAGGACAAATTTGATGAAATGCTCAAATAAATATTTGTGTTTATCAAACAAAATGTAGGAAGATGACCTTATTTTTTTGAGACATACTGGAGGATTTAGGGGTAAACTGTCTTAATGCCTCTAATTTACTTTAAAATACTTCAAAAGCAAAATGAAACAGACACTAATTTTGTGTGCATGTTTGTTTGTGTACATCCAAGTGACAAGCCGTCTCTCTTTTTGCTGCATTTTGACTCCAAATAGTTGTCTAATCCTTTTCCTCTTTCTATTCCCGTTCCCTCAGGCCACTTTGCAGGGCTTGGCTCTCTTGGGGCCAGTTCTCTAGGAGAAAATTGTCTTCCCTGTGGTGTGTGTAAGAACTCAGTTCTCATGAGTCAAGCCACTTTCGGAGATGACCCCTTTGGAATAGATGATTCTCTTGGCAAATCCGCTATGGACCAGACCAGGCCTCTTTGCTTATTAGAAACCCATACAACTTATTTATTCTCTCATTGCTTCTTTCTTAAATCCCTGAGAGCATCAGAGATGGCAAATGAACTGAGAATTCTCCAAATCCTCCCAAGTGAATCCTTTCCATCTGCTCCCTCGGTGGGCGGCGCATTCACGGAGGACTGGAGATTTAGCATCTCTGCCCTCTCTGGTATTTTCTCTGCTGCTTCCTTCAGCTTTTGCGGCTTAATGTCACATGCCTTAAGCCCACTTTATCATTTGATGAGAATGCAATTCATGTATATTCAAACTGTGAAAGTTTTCTAGTTGCCTTTGCAAGCTCCTCCTGGGATCCTGATTGATTCTTGCTGCTCTGAGTCTCTAGAAGCTAAGAGGACCATTGGGACTCCCAATGTGCAACTGCCAAGTGCTCTGGTTACAATCCCCGGCAGGAAGGATACAATAATGCCTAATCCTAACCTGATTTTCACACTTTCTCCCCTGTGTCGTATCTTCAGCCCTTTTCCTCCCTGCTTTTCCATCATATATTTACAGATCTCTTTTATCTTAAAAAACTTGTATGCACATGGGCACACATGAACACACACACATCTCCATGCACTAGACATGCAATCATAGTTTGCTTCTGTCCAGCTCCTCCTCTTCCCATTGCTCCCATCTTCTAGACCCAGGAAATAGCTAAGACGCAAGATGCTGGAATTTGGAGACCTGAAAGACCTAGGTTTGATATCTAGCCCTGCCACTGTGCACCCTCAGGTAAGTCACTCAACCTGGCTGGACTTGAGTTTCTTTATCTGAACATTGGAGATCATAGTGATTACTATGTCCCAGAGTCGTTTTATGTATACAAAACATGCCTGGAAATGATTTGTAAATTACAGAGCACAGTGAAATTGTGAGGTGGCTGCATTTGCTCCATGCTCACTAGTGCCTTCTCTTCCACAGCCACTCCTCCTCAGGGGAAGCCCCTCTCAGCCATGACAGTGACTAGAATCATCTCCTTTGAAAATAAGGTCTTTGTCAGGCACCCTTCAAATCCCAGCAGGAACTTGTAAAAGGCCTCTGGTGTCCCAGATTTGGAGGATATTTGGAAAAGCAAAAGATTTAAATTTAAGTTTCTACTTCAAGAAATTGGAAAAAGAAGAGCAAAATAAATCCAAAGTAAGCAAAGAGTAGGAGATAATAAAAATAAAGCAGAAGTGACTAAAAACTAAGAACAAGAAAACAATTAGAAAATCAAAGAAACCAAAATGCATTTCTTCAAAAATATCAATAAAATTGATAAATTCTAAAAATGACCAATATCACTGTTCTGTATGGTAGGAGATACATGAACTTACACAGGTAACAAAATTGCATACAAGTAAATGTACACAATGAGTACAGGTCAAAATGGAGAAATGTGTACAAGATCTGTCTGTATCAATGGTAGTGCTCTGCTTGTGATATTATATTATAGTGTTTCATGATGATATCATTGAGGGAAATCAGGTCAAGGATATACAGGATCTCTGTCATTTCTCTCAACTGCACATGAATCTACAATTACCTCAAAATAAAAAATGTAATTAAAAATTTTTGAGGGTTAAGAACTTGGGCCAGCCTCATGTGAACAGCTGGGGTCACTCATGCAGCTCCAGTCACCTGGCAGAGCAGCTGCTGCTGAATGCTCCAAGATGGGCTCGCTTGCATGTCTGGCAGCTGGGGCGTTACATAGATGTAGAGTTTCCAGAGGACACACTGTACTGCACAAGCACTCTTCAACCCTCTGCTGGCATCACATTTGTTGAAGCCTTATTAGCCCAGGCAAATGACATGGCCATGCTCAGTGTCATTATGGGAAAGGACCACATAAGGGCATGAACATGAGTAGCCATGATTCACTGGGTGGCCATTTCTGAAATGACCTACTGCAAAGGGTGATTGTCCAAATATATTTCTTCATGGACATCTATCACTTGCATCTGCCTGCATATTCTTGAATGTCTTTCCACATGTAGATATTTCCCAGCCTTGGGAATACACCCGTCCCAACTTTCCTTGTCATTGTGCTACAGACAATGACTTGGGTATTACTAGTCCCATACAAGTGTGAGACTCAGAAGTGACCTATGGACTTGGTGCCTGTGGCTCAACGGCCTAAGGCGCCAGCCATGTACACCTGAGCTGGCGGGTTCGAATCCAGCCTGGGCCCACCAAACAACAATGACAGCTGCAACCAAAAAATGGCCGGGTGCTGTGGTGGATGCCTGTAGTCCCAGCTACTTGGGAGGCAGAGGCAAGAGACTCGCTTGAACCCAGGAATTGGAGGTTGCTGTGAGCTGTGATGCCACAGCACTCTATCCAGGGTGACAGCTTGAGGCTCTGTCTCAAAAAAAAAAAAAAAGCAAAAAAAAAAGTGACCTATGAAGAAACAGGGCATCCATTTTCTTGGGGCTAGTGTAGAATTGGAACCCGCATATTTCTGGGGTTAGCAAGAGTAGCAACATCTTGATTGTGGCAGAGACCATGTGATTCAGGGCTTGGTGAGGATGGGGGAAGCGGTTTCCTGACTTAAGCTAAGGACCTGCCCCCCACCCCAACCAGGCACTGCCCTAGAGTCAGCCCTATCCCCCTTGTCATTTTAGTTTTGTGGTGTAGCTTGAGGAGTTGTTGCTGGAATCCCAGCCTACAGCTTATTCCTCTAGCCCAGTGGTTCTCAACATTCCTAATGCTGCGACCCTTTAATACAGGTCCTCATGTTGTGGAACCATAAAATTATTTTCGTTGCTACTTCATAACTGTAATTTTGCTACTGTTATGAATCTTAGTGTAAATATCTGATATGCAGGATGTATTATCATTGTTACAAAGGGGTCGCACCCCACAGGTTGAGAACCGCTGCTTTAGCCCTTTCAGCATTTTGGTGCATTTCTAGCAAATCCCTTCCTGCTTAAATTAGCTAGAGTGCTGTGAGAGACCAGGATACGCCACCTCAAAATATACTTTGGCAGTTTTCTTCGGTTATTCAGAGAAGCTGCAGACAAGAATAGCTCTGACAAGTTATCCTTTTGTAAAGGAAATTTACAGCTATCTATGTTAGTGTAGCAAACAGAAGATCTAGGAAGAGGCCTTCTCTAGAGTTCCCCTTATCCATATCCAGGAAAGTGTAACTCACAGGAAAAGAGTCTAAAGGTCTGACATTTTTAAAGGTTTGACAGAGGAGCCTTTGCCACAGGCTGCCATCTGTTCTTTCTGGGGACTGCTGCCTGAGGAACATCGTCTGCATAACAAGGCAACCCTTGTTCCCCATTTTATCTTCAATTTATGATGGGCTCTTCAGGATGGGCTCTTAAACCAAGGAGCATCTATGTAGTGTTTACCACAGGACTTGGCATGAGTGCTATTTTCCTTTAAAAAAAACCCACCCTCTTACATATGCCTTTCTTCTCCTTCCCACTACCACCATCTGTGTGTCATTTTCATCTCCATAGGTACTTCCTCAAGTTTCTCCCTTCTGCCAGTTCACCCCTGTCCAGTCTCTTCCATATGTTGTGGCTACCACATTCTATATATGGTGGGTACCACATTCATCTCCCTAATCACTGAGGGGATTCCATCCCATCACCCACAGAGAGCTCCTTAATACCAATAGGATGAAACACCACCTTGGTGTAAAGAAAAGATCTAACCTGGTGTTCTGCCCTCTCCGCATTCCTTAAACCTGACCTTCTTCTCCAGCCCCTGGGGCTCTCCCTGACTACTCATTGGCATTTTTATTTTTATTCTTATTTTTTGAGGAGAAGAAAAAAGAAGTTTATTAAGTTGCTGACAAATGAGAAGGTTGGCAGATTCCCATCTCACAGCACCAGCATCCTTAATGCTCAATTTTTAAGAAAAACTTATAATGTCCTTCTAATTTCAGCTAACTTGATCACACTCAAAATTCCTTTCAGATTAATATTCCACACACCTTCTACAGCTTTCTTCAGTTTTATCCCATAGTAAAGACAGAGAACCAAAAGGCTCTCTCTGCCCAGTAAAGAGTCATAAGCTCTGAATCAAGGTCTCTGATAAGATAGGAGGTGGTGGAGAAGCCAACCCCAAACCAGCTAGAACCAAGATGGCCACAAAAAATCTCATTTGCATTTTTAATCCTGCACAGCAGGACCACCCTTAACTGTTCACATGTGTACATCTTCCTTCCCTGAATAGACAGAAAGCCCCTGAAGGTCGGAGGCATCGACAAGTGACCAAGACATGACCAAGACATGAATTGGTTATGTATTTACAACTCCCATTCAGACTCTTACTGGAGCAAGCTTAATAGTTTCCCTCCCTTTCTTACAACTGAAACTGTATAATTTTAAAACCAAAAGCAAAGAGCCAGAGTGACAGGCGAGTTTGTACCTTCTGAGAGATATTACAGCAAAATGAGGACATTAGCAAAGCTCCACGTTCCCCTTTGGCTTAAATGTTCTGTGCCAAATCTCTAAGAGGGTGGATTTGGGAAACTAATTTTCTTTTTTTTCATTCTTTTTTTTTTTTTTTTATTAAATCACAGCTGCATACATTAATGCAATCAAGGGATACAATGTGCTGTTTTCATATACAATCTGAAATGTTTTCATCAAACTGTTTAACATAGCCTTCATGGGCATTTTCTTTTCTTTTTTTTTTTTCCAGTGGTAAGACAGAATTTATTTACAGAAAACACTAAAGCTCCTGGTAGAGAGAGAGAACTCAAGTGGGGAGAGAAAAGCTCTCTCCATTTCTCTCCCGGTCTTTTCCCGTCTCCCCTTTAGGCTTTTAGTCTCGGGAGTATGGGTTCCTTGGCTAGGAAACGAATGAACACAGTCCCTTGGTGGGGGGGGTGAGCAAGTTGAATGAATGTATCAATGAAGGAACACAGTCCCTTCAGCAGGAGCAAAGTGAATAAATGTATCAATGAATGGACACAGTCCATTCATGGAATTGAGACCTAGGAAATTCACATGAAATTGACCTAGGCATAGGAAATGGGGGTTCCACATTTAGTCCAAAGTGTAAAGTGAAGGAGACACCAAGGCACAGGTGTCTCCTCTGCAGTTGTCCGGCCTTTTTGGCTATTGGAGCCTCCGGTGGGAGGGAAACTAATTTTCAAATTGCGCAGTGTGGAGTTATTGTGTGAAGAATTAAACTGCTGTCCATAACAATTCATATCCTGAGTTTAGTTTATCGTAAACCAATACTAATCAAGCACCATTTAGTCTACAGTACCCTGCAGAGT
Organism: Perodicticus potto; assembly: GCA_963574655.1. Lineage (NCBI taxonomy): Eukaryota > Metazoa > Chordata > Mammalia > Primates > Lorisidae > Perodicticus > Perodicticus potto. The sequence goes on from CAUYRH010094858.1 coordinate 17,909, forward strand.
GCTGTGGAGACACAGAAGTGGTATCTCACAGGATTAAAGGCCTTCAGGAGTTTGTTATACAATCAGTGTTTTTTATATAATAAAAGCTCACCAAGTTCATGATCTAGCAAATTGCTTACATAAAACTTCATAAAATAAATTTCTGTGTGAATCATTTCATATAATCCTGATGTGAGCTAAATGTTTTGTGTGTAATTTCTATGTTATTTGAAACACCCACGTACATACTATATGTTTTGATATAAATATATGCATTTAAAATGTCTTCTCCATTGACAGGCTGATTTTTAAATTTTTTTGATATACCAAATGACGTGGGCTTTCAAAAATTTACAAAAGTATTGGGGGCAAAACACGATTGTAAGAGGGACTTTACCCAACAAATGCAATCAGTGTAACATGGTTTCTTGTACCCTCAATGAATCCCCAACAATTAAAAAAAAA
>CAUYRH010094859.1:0-28934 GCA_963574655.1 Perodicticus potto
CCTGTAGTCCCAGCTACTTGGGAGGCAGAGGCAGGAGACTCGCTTGAGCCCAGGAATTGGAGATTACTGTGAGCTGTGATGCCACAGCACTCTACCCAGGGTGACAGCTTGAGGCTCTGTTTCAAAAAAAAAAAAAAAAGAAGTAGTGATCCCTATTTTACAGATGAGGAAACTAAGGCTCAGAGAAGTAGCCTCCTTGCCTTTTCTTTGCTGCAACAAAGGGGGTCTGTTTTCTGTCTATGGCATACGTATCTTGCTCAGTAAGCCTATATCTTGCTCTTACCCTCTAAATCTCTCTCTCTCTCTCTCTTTTTTTTTCTTTGAGACAGAGTCTCACTATGTTGCCCTCCATAGAGTACAATGGCATCATAGCTCACAGCAACCTCAGACTCTTGCCTCAAGCGATTCTCTTCGCTCAGCCTCCTAAGTAGCTGGGAATAAAGAACCCTGCCACAATGCCCTGCTATTTTTTTTTTTTTTTAATAGGCAAGGTTCTTGCTCTAGCTCAGGCTGGTCTCAACTCATGAGCTCAGGTGATCTGCCCGCCTAGGCCTGCCAGAGTGCTAGGATTACAGGGTGAACCACTGTGCCCAGTCCCTCCCTCCTTCCTTCCTTTTCTTTTTAGACTAAGTCTCACTCTGATGTCCTGGGTAGAGTGCTGTCATGTTATCCTCATAGCTCACAGCAACTTCAATCTCTTGGGCTCACATGATCCTTTTTCCTCAGCCTGCTCAGTAGCTAGGACTATAGACACCCACCATGTTGCCCAACTAGTCTTTCTGTTAGTAGAGACAGGATTTTCGATCTTGCTCAGGCTGGTCTTGAACTCCTCAGCTCAAGCAATCCACCTGCCTTAGCCTCCTAGTGTAATAGGATTATAGATGTGAGCTACTGCACCTGGCCTATCTTTCTATTTCTTAATAAACTTTGCTTCATGCTTGCCTCACTTTGGGTGTCTGGTCATTTTTCAACCAAGAGCACTCCAAGAACCAAAGATCCATGCAGCTGTCTGGAACTCTTGACACTTTAGGAGACAGGTAGCGGCCTTGAAATCCAAAATTTTAGATTTCCAAGAAGCAGCTGGTACCCTCAAAGTTATGTGTTGTTAATAAACCTTCTTTTTCTTGGGAAAAAAAAAAGAGAGAGTGAGAAGCAAGTCACCTGCACAAACTCTATACTCAGTCACATCCACTAATCAGAATGTCAAAGCCAGATTTGAACTCAAGTCTGCCTGGCTCTAAAGCTTCAGGCCTCGGAGCTAAGACAGGGCTACCTCCACATAAGTGGAGGAGTCATCCTGTTTCCCAAAGTGGGACCTGGGCTGGCCTCACCCACCTGTTCATGTTGCGGCTTCAGGTCTGGCACACACAGCATAGCCCCGCAGGCAGCAGGCCCTGGAAAATTAAGCAAGGAGGGCAGAATGCGGGGTCCTTTTTGCATAGTGGCAGCCCCGCTCTGGGCTGATGTAGCCCTCTGACAGCCTGATAGATGAGCTCCACACGTGCACATATGGCTTCATTCATTTGCTCATTCATTCCTTCATCCTTCAAACATCAGCCAAGTCCCTCCTATTTCTTTTTTTCTTTTTTGAGACAGAGCCTCAAGCTGTCACCCTGGGTAAACTGCCGTGGCATCACAGCTCACAGCAACCTCCAATTCCTGGACTTAAGCAATTCTCTTGCCTCAGCCTCTGATGGAGCTGGGACAACAGGTGCCCGCCACCACACCAGGCTATTTTTTGGTTGTAGTTGTCATTGTTGTTTGGCAGGCCCAGGCTGGATTCGAACCTGCCAGCTCTGGTGTATGTGGCTGGCACCTTAGCCTCTTGAGCTACAGGTGCTGAGCTGGCTCTCCTATTTCTACATATAGACATCCACTTCTTTTGTCAATCTCCCTAACCAGCCCAGCTACATAACTGGCAGCATCCTGTGTAAAATCAAAAGGCAGAAGCCCTTGTTTAAAAATTATTTATTCATTTTTTTGATTAAAAATTATTAAGAATTTCAGGACAGCAACCACAGAGCATTTAGCCAAGTGCAGGGCCCTATATGGCTGCAGAAACTGTATGCCTGTCTCCAGCTCTTCTTGCTCCTCCCTCTGGTTTTTCCCCTGCAGCCTTCTCTTCCTTGCACTTACTCATGCACAATAAGCCAAGGGCTTTTGCAAAGACTATTGTTTCCATCAGGAACTGTTTTCCCAACCTTCCCTCATAACTGGGTCCTTTTCATCATTCAGATCTCTGCTCTAATGTCACCTCTCTGGGCCCTCAGTCTAAAGCAGCCACCCAGAGAGCACTCCATCATATCTGCTATTTATTCCTTTATAGTGTACCTGTTAGTTTACTGTTAATTGTCCATCGTCCCAGCTAGAATGTCAACTTGGGAGGACAGGGCCAGTGTCTGTCCTGTTCGGCATTGAATCCTCTGCACCCAGTCCAGTGCTTGGCACACAGGGTGTGTTCAACTATTTATAAAGCAGTGAATGAATGAACAAATGAATGAATGGAAGCAGACACCCTAAGACATACTTTCTGCCACCCTCACATCTCTTCCCACTCTTCATCTGTAACCCAGAAAAGCACAGTGTGCTCCCCAAGTGTTCTGGTGCCAGAGACATCCCAATACCCCAATAGTGACAGCTGTTGAAACCAAGAGAGGCAGGCAGATCCCAGGCCTTGAAACAAAGGAAGATGAAGTGTCAAGCCTAGAGAAAAAGAGAAAAGGAAAGAGAGAGGAGAAAAAGAAGGGAATAAAAGGAGCCCACAGGAAGGAAAGAAGAGGTAGACAAAGAGGAGAGAACTTGCTGAGCATGGTGATAATCCCATTTCTTCTCTTTATTAGTGAAACTAATAATTACAATTAATGCCTGGCCCCTCCCTGGCCCTTTCATCCAGGTTGGTGGGGAGGTTTTGAAGATGAAAGGGGGAGGGGACTCTCAGATGCGGGTTCCAGGAATCCCCAACCACTAATTAAGACTGGCGGCCCACTCTCATCCCCCCTATCCCTGGGGGTACCTTGCCACCTGACTCAAAGACTGTCCAGGTGGGAACACAGCTGGTTGCCGCTCCCCGGGCTAGGCCCTCCTCCCTGGGAGATGCAAGGAGCTACAGTTGGTGGGATGGAGCTGTCACGCCGGATAGTCATTGAGTTAGACATCAGGAAAGTGCCAGAAAGAGGAACCTCATACCAGGTGGCTGAAACTCAGAAGCCCTGTCCCCAGCTGAAATTACAACCCCATCCTCCAGGCTACCCCCACCCCTATCCCAACCCAGGGCCCTGCCAGATGGTGGGGGGCAGGGGGGAGGGTGCCACTGGGAAAGGAGGATCTAATCAGAAAAAGAGACAGAGTCACCAGGTCCAGCTCCTCCATATGGGCCCAGGGGCACCTGAGTCCTGGTCTCTGGCATCCTCAGGGACATTTTGTTCCACCTTCTCTCAAAGAGGCCTCCTCTCTCTAAGCCACTATGATATCCTGAGCTAGCCTCTCCCACACACCACAGTGATGGGTCCTTTGCTACCTACTGTTGTGGAACTGCCTGGACTGTGAGCCATTTGAAGCGATTTCATCTGATTCTTTGACATTAAATACAACCTACAGGCTCCTAAAGTTACATCAGCAGCCCCAATCTCCCCAATGAGCTCCAATTGCCTGCTCCATCTTTCTATTAGTATATCACACAGATGGCTCCCCAAATAGCAGGGCCTGAGCTTGATTCCCACCCTCTACCCAAGCCATGACTTTCCCCAGGCTTCCCTGCCTTGGTCCACCCATTGTTCAAGCTTAGAACCTGGGACCATCCCCACCCCTATATCCAATTCATCTGAAAATGCTACAGATTCTACTTCCAAAGAATCTCTCGGATCTGGATGTTTTTGTCCATCTTCACAGCTTTCACACTAGCTGTTCCCCTGCTCTGAGCCCAGCTTCACTTCCTTGAAGTTTCTCAGGCTCTTCCCTATGGCAGCTTTTACACTAGCTGTTTCCTCTGTCCCAGCTGTGTGTCTCCAGCTTGCCTGGTGCTGCACCTTTTCACCTTTCACATCTCAGCTTCCATATCTCTTCCTCAGGGTCCTAGGCCTACCTGCCCTGACCCTCCCTACCCCCGTGAGAGTGAGCCGCCCCCTGCAGCCTTCTTGGGTTTGTCTGTTTTCATGACAGCACTTACCACAATCTATAATGTTCACTTGTATAACATCTGGAGCATTTGGCTGTCTCCTTCCTTAAATTGTCCCTTCCATGGGGAAAGAGTCCCATGTTTATGTTATCCATTGCTATATTGCTCACCAGGGCCTGGCACATAGTAGGTACTCAATAAATGTGCTGAATGAATGACTCAGAATCTGTATCCCAGCACTGCAAACCCACCGAGTCCTGTTCTTCCCTTTGGGGGGACTCAGAGCAGTCCTCTGCAAGCCCTGCAGTAGCGTGTCAAAGTGCACAGAGGCCTGGATATGCTCTTTGTGCACTTACTCCTCTCTGAACCAGGAGGTGACCTTGGGCATGACCATGATCTTCTCCTGCTTGACCTTTCCATTCTGTAAAATGAGGATAACAATCTGAGCTCTGGGGGGAGAGTGTGATGAGACAAAGAGGGAGAGTGTGTACCTCAAGGCCCTCCTCACATCACAGCCCTGCCCAAGGTGGGATGTCCCAGCAGAAGTGCAGACACACACACACACACACACACACACACAAAGGAAAAAAAACTTCTTGGGACTCAGAAACTAAAGCACCTCCACCTCTGTCCCCTCCCCCCACCCTGATCCTCGAGGCAGCACGGAGATCAGACTCCCTCTAGTGGGCGCAGTGGGCACAGCTGTAAGAGTGGGATTCTCAGTCCCTGTGTTGCCCTCACCTTGGGAGGGGCTGCTCTGCAGGACTCCTGCCCTTCCTTCCTGGACATAGCTTTCCCTAGGATAAGACGGAGGGGCTACCTGAGGGGACCGAGGTCTCTCCACCACCCCAAGGCCCACCCCCCAATCTTCCATCTCACCTCCCACCTCTCCCTCCCCTCAGCCACGGGGAACTTCTCCCAAATCTCTGAGGGAGCCAAGTTTCCTTCGCACCCAAGGTCACCCAAGACCTTTCCACAGGCTGTCATGTTAGCTTGGGAATTCTCCCCCACCCTGTTCTTCCTATCCGGCTTGCCCCTACTCCCACTCTGAGCCTGTGTTTAAATGGCACCTCCCCAGAGAGGCCCCTGACCAAGCTGGAGCTGCCTCTGTGCCCCTGTTCCTTATCCCAGCCTACACTCCTTCTGTCCCCCTCTTCCCCAGTTAGTCAGAGCTCTTTGGCAGCAGGCTCTGACATGTTCATGTCTGTGTGGTCAGTGCTAGGAGAGTCCTGATGAGATGTCCTCAGACTGCAGGGGAGTCCTGTGAGCTTGGAAACAAGTGAACCCCAGCCAGTGGAGGATGGAAACTGGAAGTCTTTAGAAAGGGCACAGGGCCATGCTTCAGGGGAGCTATCTCCAGACCCTTTGTAGCCCCTGTTCCCTAGGGTTTGCACTGGCTTAACCCCCACCACACACACAGCAGGTGCTCCTACCTTGTTTCCTGCACTTGGACACACAGACCAGAGCTCGAGTGGGTCCTGGGGCTCAGACTAGTGACTTCACAACAGCTTCCCAGGGGAAACTTTCCAGAAGGTCCTATGTCCAAGCCTCAGGGCCAGTTAACTAGGCTGCATTTGGTGTCTGACTCCTGGCTGTGTGTCTTGGGGAGCAATTGCCCCCTCTCTGAGACATAGCTTCTTTCTCCTCAGCCTTCCCTCTCTACCATTTGCATAACTGTTCTCCAAGGGAGAGAGGATAGAGCTCATAGACAAAATAAAGTATGGACTGTTGCTGAGAATGTGAAGTAGGGGCCTTCCAGGCTGAGTCAGGAAAGGGCTAGGGTTCTACTTTCTCCAGGCCAATTCCCTGCCTGTCCTTCACCCAATCAACACATATTTAGAAAATGCCTGGACCTGAGGTGACAACTATTGGGGCTCTGAAGTCGGAGTGCTTAGACTCCAATCCTGGAACCCCACTTATGGCTGTTGACCTTTCACCTGTTTCCTCAGTTGTAAAATGAGGAGAAAAAAAATTGCTGCCTCCGCACAGGCACAGGTCTCACGCTTGCAGTCCTAACACTCTGGGAGACTGAGGTAGGAGGATTGCTTAAGGTCAGGAGATTGAGACCAGCCTGAGCATAGCAAAACCCCATCTCTACTAAAAATGGAAACAAGTATCTGGGCATGGTGGTGCACTTGGGTACCTGTAGTTCAGCTACTGGGGAGGCTAAGGCAGGAGGATTGCTTGAGCCCAGGAATTGGAGGTTTTAGTGAGCTAAGATGACACCACTGCACTTAGCTGGGGTAACAGAGTTAGACCCATTCTTGAAATGAAAAAAGAAAAAAGAACCTCTTGATCCCACTTCCCCGTTCTCCATCTGTGTCCTTCTGTTCTCTGTCCCTTGGCACACTTTTGCAGCAAAACTCAAGAGCTATCACCTCCCTCTTTCTTTTTCTTTCTTTTTTTTTTTTTAATTTTTTTTTTTTTTTTGGTTGCAGCCATCATTGTTGTTTGACAGGCCCAGGCTGGATTCGAACCCGCCAGCTCAGGTGTACGTGGCTGGCGCCTTTAGCCCGTTGAGCCACAGGCGCCGAGCCTTTTCTTTCTTTTTTAAACGGAGTCTCACTTTGTTGCCCTCAGTAGAGTGCCATGGCATCATAGCTCACAGCAACCTCAAGCTTTTGGCCTTAAGTGATCTTCTTGCCTCAGCCTCCGAGTAGCTGGGACTACAGGTGCCCGCCACAACTGGCTATTTTTAGAAGTGGGTTCTTACTCTTGCTCAGGCTGGTCTTGAACTCCTGAGCTCCATCTGCCTAGGCTAGGATTATACAGGCATGAGCCACCATACTTGGCCTTTCGTTTCTTTTCTTGCTTTCTTTCTCTCTCTCTCTCTTTTTTTTTTTTTTTTTTTTGCAGTTTTTGGCCGGAACCAGGTTTGAACCCGCCACCTCCTGTATATGGGGCCAGCACCCTACTCCTCTGAGCCACAGCCGCCCTCCCTTTTTTATTTTTATTTTTTTAAGACAGAGTCTCACTCTGTCACCCTCAGTAGAGTGCCATAGCATCATCATAGCTCACAGCAACCTCAAACTCTTGGGCCCAAGCGATTTTCTCGCTTCAGCCTCCTGAGTAGCTGGGATTACAGGTGCTTGCCACAATGCCTGGCTAGCTTTTCTATTTTTAGGAGAGATGGAGTCTTGCTTTTGCTCAGGCCAGATCTCCCTCTGACATATACTCTCCTCAAGCTTTTGCACCAACCTCCGCCCCACATGCACTAACGCTGCCCTTATCAAAGTCCCCAGTGTTGTCATATCTGGGAGTCACTGTCAGCGCCCTCGCGTGGCCTCTCAGTGCCCTGGGATAGCTGGCACCCCCTTCTCCTTAATTCGGTTTCTCTGTTTGACTTTTTGGGCATGTCCTCTCCTGGTTTCCCTCCCATCTCACTGTTCACTGCTTCCTCTTCCTTGGTCCTCTGCACTTACCCCCATGCTCTTGAAGCTTAGTCCCTAGATCTCTTCTCTGTCTACACTCGGTTCCTTGTTGTCACAGTCTCATAATTCTTTTTAATTTTTATTTTTTCGGAGACAGGGTCTCATTCTGTTGTCCAGGCTGGCTTGCAGCGGCACATTCATAGCTCACTGCAGCCTCTGACTCCTGGGCTCTGGTGCTCCTCCTGCCTCAGCTTCCAGAGTAGCTAGGACTACAGCTGTGCACCACGGAATCAAGCTCCTTTTTTAGATTTTTTTTTTTTTTTTTTTTTTTTTTTGCTAAAGACAGGGGTCTTGCTGTTTGCCTAGGCTGGTCGTGAACTTCTGGCCTCAAGCTATGCTCTTGCCTTGCCTCCCAAAGTGCTGGGATTATATACATGAGCCTCTGCCATAGCCCACCTATATGCTGGGGACTCCCAAATTTGCACCTCCAGTGCAGATCCACTCCTCAGTTCCAGATGCATCTGCCCACAACCTCCTTGACATATCTCCACCTGAGGTGGGAAAGTGCTTGGAGAGTTAAAGAAATTAAAAAGTGGCCAGTATGGGGCAGCACCTGTGCCTCAAAGGAGCAGGGCCCTGGCCCCATAATGCCGGAGGTGGCAGGTTCAAACCCAGCCCGGGCCAAAACTACAAAAAAAAAAAAAATAGCACCGGCACCTGTAGCTCAGCAGCAAGGGCACCGGCCACATATACTGGAGCTGGTGGGTTTATTTTACTTTTTTTTTATTTTTTATTTTTTTGTAGAGACAGAGTCTTACTTTATCACCCTCAATAGAGTGCCGTGGAGTCACACAGCTCACAGCAACCTCCAACTCCTGGGCTTAAAGCGATTCTCTTGCCTCAGCTTCCTGAGTAGCTGGGACTACAGGCGCCCGCCACAACGCCCAGCTATTTTTCCTATTTTTTGCAGTTTGGCCGAGGCTGGGTTTGAACCCACCACCTTCGGTATATGGGGCCGGCGCCCTACTCAATGAGCCACAGGCACTGCCCGAGCTGGTGGGTTTAAACCCCGCACTCACCCGCCAAACAACAATGACTACTACATCCAAAAAATTGCCAGACATTGTGGTGGGCACCTATACGCTCAGCTACTTGGGAGGCTGAGGTAAGAGAATCACTTAAGCCCAAGAGTTGGAGGTTGCTGTGAGCTGTGACACCACAGCACTCTACCGAGGTCGACATAGTAAGACTCTGTCTCAAAAAAAAAAAAAAAAGTGGCCTTATGGCTGGGGTATTGTAAGGGAAGAGGAGTGGAAGATGGGGCTGGAGGGGTGGCAGAGTCACTTTCTGTAGGATCTGACCTCCCGGCTGTCTTGACTGTGTTTCCTACACCACTGCAGCCTGCGCACTGTCCACACTGTGAGGACAGTGTTGGATGTGTGACAAAGGTCTCAGATTCAGGCCTAGGACTGGCCGTGTGAGCTTCCCCTAAAAGCCTCCTCCACCCTATCTTCCCTACCCTGGCTGAGGGCAACTCTGTTCTTCCTGTTCCTCCCCCGTAAATGCTGCAATCATCTTTGACAATAATCTTTCTCCATGCTCCACGTCTCAACTGTCAGGAAATATCGTTGGATCCATTTTCAAAATATTCCAAACATTAGCCACTTCTCTCTACCTCCACCAACATCACCTTAGTCTCAGCTACCACTGTAAACCCTTGGCTTACTGTAAAAGCCTCTTAGCTGTGATCCCTGCTTCTACTTTTGCTCCCCCTCTGCTTGGTCCCAGCAGAGCATTCATAGGGGACCTATTAAAACAGAAGCCAGAGTCTGTCACTCCTCTGCTTAAGACACTCCAACGGCTCCACTCAAAGTAAAAACCAAAGTTCTCATGATGGACCATCCGGCCTATATGACATATATGTTCTCCCTCTGCCCCACCACCACCTCTCATCATTACATTCCCACATCACCTACCCTCTCCCCCCTGCTCACTCCACTGCAGCCACACTGGTCTTTTGGCTGTTCCTAAAATATGCCAGTCCTGCTTCCGCCTTTGAGCCTTTGCATGTGCTGGGCCTCCGCCTATACTCATCTTCCCTTAGATATCAGCAAGGCTGGAGCCTTTTGCTCTCTAACACCTCAGCTCACATCACTCTCAGCAAGACCATTTGATTCCAGCGCCTGCTCCACCCCTTTCCTCAGACCCCTAATGCCCTTCACCCTGCTAGATCTTTTCTTATTTCCGCAGGACCGATCACCTCCTAACATGATAGAAAATTCAATTAGCCATTGTGTCTGCCTTTCCTTCCTGAATGTAAACATTTAGAGAGTAGGGATCGTTGTTTTCCGTCACTGACATAGCTCAAGTATTTAGGACAATGCCAGACACATTCTAGATGCTCAAGAAGTATTTGCTGAGTAAATGAGCAAGCTAGGAGAGGTGACGGTAAACATACTACTTGTCCTCACAGTGTTGACAGAGGGGCTGTGGTGGAGTGGGGAACACAGACAAGGCAGCAGGGAGGTCAGACCCTACAGAAAGTGGCTCTGGCACCTTTCCAGCCCCATCTTCCACTCCCGTTCCCTCACAATACCCCAGCCATACTGGCCACTTTTTAATTTCTTTTTTTTTTTTTCTTTGTAGAAACAGAGTCTCACTCTATCACCCTCGGTAGAGTGCTGTGGCATCACACAGCTCACAGCAACCTCCAATTCCTGGGCTTAGATGATTCTCTTGCCTCAGCCTCCCAAGTAGCTGGGACTACAGGTGCCCGCCACAACACCTGGCTATTTTTCTGTTTTACAGTTCAGCAGAGGTCGGGTTTGAACCCACCACCTTCAGTATATTGGCCGGTGCCCTACTCGATGAGCCACAGGTGCCGCCCCACTTTTTAATTTCTTGAACTCTCTAAGCACTTTCCCACTTTTTCTGCCTTCCTTTAGTAATTCCTTTCAACTGTCAGGTTAAACGCCATTATTATTGTATGCCAGTGCCTGGCAGAGTAGGGGCCTAACAAAGATATTTGTTTTCAATATACATTTTTTTTTTTTTTGCAGTTTTTGGCCAGGGCTGGGTTTGAAACCACCACCTCTGGCATATAGGGCCGGGACCCTACTCCTTTGAGCCACAGGCGCTGCCCTATATTTTCTTTTTTTTGAGACAGAGTCTTTTTAGAGAGACAGAGTCTCTCATAAAAAGACAGAGTCTTTTTTATGTCACCCTCGGTACAGGTGAGCTGTGGTGTCACAGCTCACAGTAACCTCCAACTCTTGGGCTTAAGCAATTCTCTTGCCTCAGCCTCCCAAGTAGCTGGGACTACAGGCGCCCACCACAATGCCCGGGTCAATATACATTTTAAAAAATACTATTATTATCCCATTTTATAGAATAGAACACTAAAGCTCAGAGGGTTACAGTTTTTGCCCAAGGACCCACAACTAATAATATTTGTAGAAATAATAACCATGTTGATGAAATAGTCAAAACGAAGTTTGAGCCAGGCTCATTGGCTCACACCTGTAATCCTAGCATTCTGGGAGGCTGAGGGGGGAGGATAGCTTGAGTGCAGGACCAACCTGAAGATATATTTAGTTTCTCAGTCTAGCAAAAGCAAAATTAATATGAACTTCTTGGAGTGCAGTGTAGCAACATATGCCAAAATTTTAAATATATATTCTTTTTGACTTCTAGCAATTTTCCCTGAGGAAAGATTAGCACAAATTTGTTCTTGATGGTTTTGTTTATATTTGCAAATTCTGGAAACAACCTAAGTGTTAGGCTGGGCATGGTGGCTAACGCCTGTAATCCCAGCACTTGGGAGGCTGAGGTGGGTGGGTTGCCTGAGCTCACAGGTTTGAGACAAGTCTGAGTCAGAGCAAGACCCTGTCTCTAAAAATAGCTGGGCATTGTGGAAGTTGCCTGTAGTCTTAGCTACTTGGGAGGCTGAGGCAAGAGAACTGCTTGACCCAGGAGTTTGAGATTTCTTTTGTTGTTGTTGTTGTTGCAGTTTGGCCAAGACTGGGTTTGTACCCGCCACCCTCAGTATGTGGGGCCGGCACCCTACTCACTAAGCCATAGGCACCGCCCATGGAGGTTGAGATTTCTGTGAGCTATGATGCCATGGCACTCTACCAAGGGTGCCAAAGTGAGACTCTGTCTCAAAAAACAAAAACAAAAACAAATGTCCATCAATAGAGAACTGGTTAAATACACAATAGTATCGATATATAAGAGAATATAGTAGTAGTTAAAAATGATGCAATATGGATATTACTGGTTGCTTTCAAGGAAGAGGATTGAGTTGTCGGGGGAAGAGGTGAGAGGAGGAAGGGTATGCTTCTTGGTAACTATAATTTTTAATTTTTGTGAATGTATCTTATATTCTAAATAATAAAATAATTTGTTAAAAATGCTGTAGACCTGTAAGTTTTCAAGGAAAGATGTCCACAACATGTTGGGTGAAGTCATAAAATAGCATATAAGGCTAGGCAAGATGGCTCACGCCTGTAATCCCAGCACTGTGGGAGACCAAGGTGGGTACATCGCTTGAGGTCACTAGTTCAAGACCAGCCTGACCATGCGAGACTCCATCCCCCCCCAAAATAGCTGGGAGTTGTGGTGGGCATCTGTAGTCCCAACTACTTGGGAGGCTAAGGCAAGAGGATCACTTGAGGCCTAGAGTTTGAGGTTGCTGTGAGCTATGATGCCATGGCACTCTACCGGGGGCAAGAAAGTGAGACTCTGTCTCAAAAAAAAAAAAAAAAGCATGTAAAATACATGCACGTAAAATTGTATATTATATAATAAAGATATAGGTATACATAGGTATAGAACAGTGGTTCTCAACCTTCCTAATGCCACAGCCCTTTAATACAGTTCCTGTGAGTCTCGACCGACAGGTTGAGAACCGCTGGTATAGAAAGATGAATGATGTTCCAATTTTTACTTTGGAGACAGAGTTTCACTATGTCACCTGCAGTAGAGTGCCGTAGCATCACCACTCACAGCAACCTCAAACTCTTTGGCTCAAGCGATTCTCTGGCCTCAACCTCCCAAGTAGCTTGGGACTACAGGCGCCCGCCACACACCTGGCTATTTTTGTTGTTGTTGCAGTTGTCATTGTTGTTTAGCCAGCCTGGGCTGGGTTCGAATCTGTCAAACTCAGTGCATGTGCCCAGCGCCATAACCACTGTGCTATGGACCCCAAGCCGATGCTCTAAGTTTATAAGGGTGTTATCCTTTGAAGAAAGAATTTGTGGGTGATTTTTGCTTTTTTCTACATACTTTTCTGTATTGTGTGGATTGTTTACATTGTTTATAATGAGCATGGCTTTTTTTTTTTAATCATCAAGGAAAAATATTGCAAAGTTATTTTCTTAAATAGATAGCTCTTTCCTGTATGTTGCAGTGCGTTGACTGATTTCCTTTCTTCTTCTTTTTTCTTTTTTTAAAGATAGAGTCTCACCTTGTCGCCCTGTGTACAGTGCCTTGGTGTCACAACTCACAGTAACCTCCAGCTCCCGGGCTTAGGCGATTCCCTTGCCGCAGCCTCCAGAGCAGCTGGGACTACAGGTGCCCACCACAATGTCCTGCTATTTTTTGTTGCAGTTTGGCTGGGGCCAGGTAACAACCTGCCACCCTTGGTATATGGTATATGGGGCCGGCGCCCTACTCACTGGGCCACAGGTGCCACCCAATTTCCTTTCTTCTTCTTTTTTTTTTTTTTGCATTTTATTTTTGGCCGGGGCTGGGTTTGAACCCACCACCTCCAGCATATGGGGCTGGCGCCCTACTCCTTTGAGCCACAGGCGCTGCCCAACCTTTCTTCTTGCTTTCCTTTCTACATATTTTTGTTTTATGGGCTTCTGCAATTATTTTTTTTTTCCTGCTTTTTTTTTTTTTTTTTTTTTAGAGACAGATTCACAATTTGTCACCCTGGGTAGAGTGCCATGGAGTCACAGCTCACAGCAACTTCCAGCTCTTGGGCTTAGGTGATTCTCTTGCCTCAGCCTCCCGAGTAGCTGGGACTACAGGCGCCCGCCACAATGCCTGGCTATTTTTTGTTGCAGTTGTCATTATTGTTTTTTTATCTGGTCCCTGTCAGTTCAAACCCCCACCAGCCTTGGTGTATGTGGTTGGCGCCCTACCCATTGAGCTACGGGAGCGCCCCTTCTTTTCTTTTTTTTAGGGACAGGGATGTGAGGAGGTGGACTCGAACTCCTGGCTCAAAGGATCCTCCCGCATCAGCTTCGCGAGTAGGCTCAAGCCACTGGTCCGGCTTTCATTCAGGTTTTGTTGTTGTTATTCCCCTCCGCAACACGAGGCGCGCTGCCGCTTCCAGGCCGGCAGGCCCAGAGTCAGGATGGCGGAAGTCCATCTAGCCGCGGCCACCGCCATCTTGGAACACAGGCCCGCCTCACCCAGTTGATAGGGCCGTTTTGTATAGTCGCGTAAGCAGATCCCCCTTGCAGCGACACCCAGCCTCCTGCCTCCTTTCACTCTCAGTTAAATAATCTGTCTTTTCCTAGGTAGGGTGAGTCTGACTCTTTCGGGAAACAATAAATGCTGCCTCTCCCGGGATCCGGCCCCACCCCGTGACCTCAGAAGTACACTTCCGGGATGCGGAAGTGAGCCGTAGCTCCGCCCTCTCCCGCTCTCTCTTTCCAGTGCGGAGTCTGGAGACGTCGAGCAGGTAAGAGATTGTGGCGCTGACAATCCAGTGGCATCCTGCGGCTGGGTAGCTCAGTGAGGCTGGGAGCACGGGCCTGGGCTCTTTCCGCTGAAGCTGAGCCAGGTGCTGGGCGAGAGACGCGTGGCTGGCCCACCCAGATTCTGCTGTACCCGGATCGAGTTCGCGCCGGGTTTCGGAAGGCTGCCGTCTTGCCTCGGAAAAGCTTGTGAGTGCGGATCCCGCTCTTAGGTCTCGGCTCCGCGCTGCGGACACAGCCACGTTTGTACGTCCGCAAAGTGTGGTTAGGGGAGCGAAAACAACCTGGTACATGTGGGCCCACCTCCTCCCAGCCTCGCTGGCTTTCTCGGTTATAGTGCTGGGCCGCACCTAAAGTTGAGTTTGCTTTCTTAGCAGCAAAATAGGAATAATAGTAGCATCGATTCCATAAAGTTGTAGTTATGATTCAAGAGAAAAATGCAGGGAAAACTCTGGTCCTGTGTTGGATGCTTCCTAAATCAGGGTGATTGCTTGCCATTGCTGAGTTGGGCACTTTTTAAGTTCTGGGTGCTCACGACCCAGCATCAATGTTTGCTAAAACGTTCGTCATACTTTTATGTATCCCCAGAAGACCACTCTTTATCACCGCTTTTGAGTGATGTTAGTATCGAGAAAACTGCAACATTTGCCTAACGGCTATCATGCCAGAACTTCTTCCATGGTTAGGTGGTTAAGGTCTACTGGAGCCTTTCTAGGCTTCTCCAGCCAGTACTTTGGGCCCTTCTGCTGTGGTACCTTCCTTCCAGTAGTCAACCCACTGGATCTTGCTCTTTAATTTGAGGATAGGAACAAGTAGCTAACTTTGTACACCCAAGACTTAACACTTGGAGTATTTATTGTGATCACATACTAAAGTTATACTGTAAGGAAGGACTGGAGAGATCTAGAACACTTGAGACAGACTTTGAGGTCTGGGGTTGTTACTTGTGGAGTAGAGGCATTCTCTGGCACAGAGCAGAGTGTTGAACTAGGGGTTGACACTTGAGACAGAGTCTCACTTTATTGCCCTTAGTAGAGTGCCGGGACGTCACACAGCTCACAGCAACCTCCAACTCCTGGGCTTAGGCGATTCTCTTGCCTCAGCCTCCCAAGTAGCTGGGACTACAGGCGCCCGCCACAACGCCTGGCTATTTATTTCTTGCAGTTCGGCGGAGGCTGGGTTTGAACCTGCCACTTTCGGTATATGGGGCCGGCACTTACTGGCTGAGCCACAGGTACCCCCTGACACTTTGTTTCTAGGTTTGATATGCTACTGTTTTTATGATGACCTTTCTGTCTTTGTCTTCTCCATTTGCAGGGGTATAGCTTAGTTCTAGTCCTCCAAAAGTCGTCAGTAAGTGTTAGGAAGTTGTTCTGATGCCTGAGCCACAGGAGGTTCAGAAGGCCTGGGTCTTTAGGCAGGAAGTTGTCATACTAGCCCTCTACATTCTCATTTTCTTCTCTTCTCTTTTTTCTTGTCAACATCTCCCTTCATGTCCCTTGACAGTATGATTGCACTTAAACCATGTCAGGTTATTAGAGTTCTTTGGTTTCACAGACACATCCGATTTCTGGGATGGGTCTTTTCCATTAGTCTTCCTTTTGGATATTAATTTTAGTACCTATAATATATGATGCTAGTAAAAGTTTAAGGGCGTGGTTCTAAATAGTAGTAAAGGCTGCCAGGAGGCGAATTGCCCCAGGATGGGCGCTAGCAGTTAGGTTGGCTTTCAGGGGGATCAGGTGGAACCCAGAAAATAGGAGATGAGGCTCCAGGACTGTGTTGATAAGAGATTTTTGAATTATGAGTTCAGGCTGGCACAGAAGTTGACCCATGCAGTGGTTTTTTTTTTTATTTATTTATTTTTTCCCTCAATAAAGGGTCTTTGGAACAGTGTTGATTGATTACATGGGTCTGTATTGGTCTTGGGCTTATTGCCTTTTTGGAAGTTTCATTTCAGGCTTCTTTGAACTTCACCTGTAAATTATCTGGGGCCAGGAAACATTGAAGCACTTCTGGTATTGGAATATTGTGTGTGGACTGAGAATCCACTAACCTGGTTCTGATTTCTGCTCTTGACGATGTGTCACCCAGAACAAATGATCAAAAATCTTTTAGCTTACCTATTGGAAATAAGGCCCAGAGAGGGGAATTGGTTTCCCCAGGTTTGCTTATTTGATCTCAGATGCCTTTAGAGACCTAAGCCAGTATGTTTTCTGTATTTTTTTTTTTGAGACAGTCTCACTTTACTGCCCTTGGTAGAGTGCTGTGGTGTCACAGCTCACAACAACCTTCAACTCCTGGGCTCAGGCAATTCTCTTGCCTCAGCCTCTCTAGTAGCTGGGACGACAGGTGCCTGCCTCAGTGCCTGGCTATTTTTTGTTGCAGTTTGGCCGGGGCTGGGTTTGAACCCGACACCCTCGGTATATGGGGCCGGCGCCCTACTCACTGAGCACAGGCACCGCCCTGTTTTCTGTATTTAGAGGCCCACTAGGTTAAAATTTTAGGGATGCAGCTCGGCGCCTGTGGCTCAATGGGCTAAGGCGCCAGCCACGTACACCTGAGCTGGCGGGTTTGAATCCAGCCCGGCCCGCCAAACAATGACGGCTGCAACCACAAAAGCCAGGCGTTGTGGTGAGCGCCTGTAGTCCCAGCTACTTGGGAGGCTGAGGCAGGAGACTCGCTTGAGCCCAGGAATTAGAGGTTGCTGTGAGCTGTAATGCAACGGCACTCTACCCAGGGCCACAGCTTGAGGCTCTGTCTCAAAAAAAAAAAAAAAATTTTTTTTTCTTTTCTTTTTCTTAGTTTTTTTTTTTTTGCGGTTTTTGGCCAGGGCTGGGTTTGAACCCACCACCTCTGGCATATGGGGCCGGCGTCCTACCCATGTGAGCCACAGGTGCCGCCCAAAAAAAAAATTTTTTTAGGGATGCTTATGATCTGCTGCTAGAACCATCACCTTCTGTCTTGTAGGTATTGTGAGCTGTGCTTTTGGTAGATTCATGGTGTGTTGCTTTTTAACCACCAGGAGACATTCCCCAAGTGTAGAGAGAGATGTTTTAGTGATAGGGAGAGATGAGAGAGTATAGCATAGACTTGGGTGAGGGAAACAGAAACAGGAGCACAACTTGGGGTTTCCTTTACCAGGGAAAAGGTTCTGGGAACTTTTTGTCTGTTAATACTGAAGTTCTTTTCTCCCTTCAGAAATGGCACCTCGAAAGGGGAAGGAAAAGAAGGAAGAACAGGTCATAAGCCTTGGACCTCAGGTGGCTGAAGGAGAGAATGTATTTGGTGTGTGCCACATCTTTGCATCCTTCAATGACACCTTTGTTCATGTCACTGATCTTTCCGGCAAGTGAGTATACCTGGGATGAGAGGCACAAAACCTTTTAGCTAGCAAGAGGCTGAGGGAAGAAATGACCCTGGGACTGGGTAGCAGTGTAGAAGGTTCTTTCTAAAGAATTACCGTTCTGGTGAGAAAACATGTTTGCTCATTTAGTTCACAAATAAGGTAATTTCCTAGCAGTTACAAGAAAGGAGGAGACAGTCTATTCTTACAGTGTGATAGTATCTAAGGTGTTAGTATGAAGTTTAGCTATATTCACCTCTACCAGACTGTGAACCCTATGAAGGCAGATCCCATGCTGGTCTTGTCTGGGAGGAGTATTCATGTTTAAGTTGTTCATCACCTGCCATACCTGACCTGTGTTGCTCTTTTTTCTTTAGGACGTGAAACTCAGTGAACCCTTGTTGGACAAGGAAGAAATGACCCTGTGCTTTTGTCTGTCCTCAGGGAAACCATCTGCCGAGTGACTGGTGGGATGAAGGTGAAGGCTGACCGAGATGAATCCTCACCATATGCTGCCATGTTGGCTGCCCAGGATGTGGCCCAAAGGTGCAAGGAGCTGGGCATCACTGCTCTACACATCAAACTTCGGGCCACAGGAGGAAATAGGTGCGTCATGTTGGGGTGGGTGGTGGTAAGATCAGGGAGCTTGGGTGGGAGTTTTTTGGTACTGTGACTTGAACAAGATGTATTTATTTATTTATTAGAGACAGTCTCATTTTTTGCCCTTGGTAGAGTACCGTGGCCTCATAGCTCACAGCAACCTCAAACTCTTGGGCTCAAGCGATTCTCTTGCCTCAGCCTCCCAAGTATCTGGGACTGCAGGCACCCACCACAATACCTGGCTATTGTTAGAGATGGGGTCTCACTCGTGGTCTTGAACACCTGAGCTCAGGAGATCCACCCTCCTCAGCCTCCCAGGGTGCTAGGATTACAGGCATGCACCATTGTACCTGGCCTGAACAAGATATTTTAGTTGTATACATATTTAATAATTGGCTTCTGCACTTCTCTGCCCCAGCAACTTACTCTGTTTATGGAGAGCCCACTCCATACCGGGTGCTGTGTGTGTGTTCTAGGTACTAGAAGAGAGTGATAGGGAAACCTAGAGGCAGTTAATGAGGCACCTAGGCTGGTGGGACAGTTGAATTTAAACAATATAGTGTGGCGAGGATATGTGGTTTTCATTTGTGGCAGATGCCAGGAAACAAAAGTGATAGAATATAATTTAAAGTAAGGTCTGAATGAAGAGGTAGGAATCCTTCTAATGAAGAAGGGACAAGGGGAGAATGTTCCAGCTAGAGTTAATGGGAATGAATTTGGGTACATGTGAAAGAGTGGCATAAAGAGTGATCAGAGAGAGGAAGGGGTGGAACCTTGCTCTGTCTTATAGGACAAGGTAAGGTTGTGGACTTTAGTCAGGAGCGGGGGGACATGAAAGCTAGAATAGATGACTCCGTTGGGTGGGGGACATGCTAGATAAAATACACAACAAAAAACATAGTGGCCTGCTTAGCCTAAAAAATTTATTGTCTGCCCCTTTACACAAAGATTGTAGATACCTGACTAGAGAGTTGTGGGATTTTAGAACACCCATTGGCCAGTGACTTTTCTCAAACCTTTATTTCCTAGGACCAAGACCCCTGGACCAGGGGCCCAGTCAGCCCTCCGAGCCCTGGCCCGCTCTGGTATGAAGATAGGGCGGATTGGTAAGTGCCCCCCTTCTTTCAAGCTAATACTTGGATTTATTTTGAAGCATTTAGCCCAAAAAGGATGAGATACGTCTAGTTGGTACAGGGGCTAGTCAGGTGACTGTTGGCAGTTAGGTTTGTTAAAAGAGCCTACAAGAGAGAGAGAAAGAATAAGGGAGGCGTGGGGAAAGGAAGAGCAGAGAGAGGGAAGGTGTGAGGGGGTGGGGTCTTGGTGCCACACCTTTTGAGGGCAAAACACGATTGTAAGAGGGACTTGACCTAACAAATGCAGTCAGTGTAACCTGGTTTCTTGTACCCTCAATGAATCCCCAACAATTAAAGAAAAAAAAGCCTGCAAGAGTCACCTTATAACTTAAGATTTCTCTCACTGAATACCTCTATCCCTCCCATCTGCATTGTGATAGCTCAGTTTCATTTATGAATCTCTACCCCAGACTGTCTGGTGCAGAGAATGAGATAGAAGCTAGTGAAACTGATGGGATGGGAGTTGAATCCTCTTTCTTTTCCATGTTTCTCAAGGGCATTGCTATTGGCAATGTGGCATTTTGTGTTTGCTGGTCTCTTGCATTGTAGAACATTCTGCATCCTTGATTTCTGCCTACTAAATATCAGGGTGTGCCAGTTTTGGGGACAACCAAAAATGATTTGGGGGTCTAGCAGCTCCCATTGATACCCTCAAGTCAGTGATCGCCTGACTTGTTAATAGCTCCTAGAAAGGCAGTATTAGCCCTTCCTTATTTCCATGCAGTTAGTAGCAATGTGTACTGACCCCTTCTAAGTTCCAGCCATCTGCTGTAATTATTTATTTATTTATTGAGACAGAGCCTCAAGCAGTTGCCCTGGGTAGAGTGCCATGGCATTACAGCTCACAGTAAACTCCAACTCCTGGGCTTAAGCGATTCTCTTGCCTCAGCCTCCCAAGTAGCTGGGACTATAAGCACCTGCCACAATGCCTGGCTGCTTTTTTGGTTGTAGTTGTCGTTGTTTGGCAGGCCCAAGCTGGATTTGAACCCGCCAGCTCTGGTGTATGTTGCTGGCACCTTAGTCACTTGAGCGACAGGCACCGAGTCTTTTTATTTATTTATTTTTTGAGACATTCTCACTTCGTTGCCCTTGGTAGAGTGCCATGGTGTCATAGCTCATAGCAACCTCGAACTCCTGGGCTCAAGTGGTTATCTTGCCTTAACCTCCCAAGTAGCTGGGACTACAGGCACCCACCACAATGCCCAGCTATTTTTTAGAGATGGGGTCTTGCTCTTGCTCAGGCTGGTCTTGAACCTATGAGCTCAGACAATCCATCTGCCTCAGCCTCCCAGAGTGCTAGGATTACAGGCATGAGCCACTGTGCTCAGCTTAATGATATTTTTTAGACTATTTTCAACCTCCTTTTACTTAATGAGAAGGAGACAGTTGTAATTGCTGTTTAATAGGGTTCAGAGACAGGGTCTCACTCTCTTGCCCAGGCTAGAGTACACTGGTACGATTATAACTCATTGTATCCTAGGAGGGGTTTTTCTTTATTTTATTTTATTTTTTTAGAGACAGAGTTTCACTTTGTCACCCTCAGTAGAGTACTGTAGTGTCACAGTTACACAGCAGCCTCCAGCTCGTGGGCTTAGGTGATTCTCCTGCCACAACTCCCAGCTATTTTTTGTTGCAGTTTGGCTGGGGCCAGGTTTGAACCCACCACCCTCGGTATATGGGGCTGGCACCCTACTCACTGAGCCACAGGCGCCGCCCCTAGGAGAGGTTTTTCACTGGAGGAGTCATTGAACTAAATACAAAAAATCGGGATTTGTCCTTTTCCTCTGACATCCTGTGTCCCGTCTCTGTTTACCCTTCTAGAAAATGAGTCAAGGACACAGCAGGTGGGGCCGCTATACATTATCTGTTAGGTACCGACTGAGAAGTCCTTTGGGAGCACAGGGTCTGTTGCTGATTGGTTAGTCCGTTGGCCTGGGAGGCCTTCCCATCCAGTGCTAGGCAATGATACTTTCTTTCCTCCCCACAGAGGACGTCACCCCCATCCCCTCTGACAGCACCCGCAGGAAGGGAGGTCGCCGTGGTCGCCGTCTGTGAACTGGACTCCTCACTGTATTTTGGGTTAATAAGTTGCCGTGGTATAAATAAACTATTTCAACTCTAGCCTTTTTTTCTTTCATTAGGGACCACTTAGGGATATTTGATTCCTTCTGGTCTAGGTTTAATCAGGGCATGGGGTCGACTCGAGGTCACAAATGCAGTGGTAAAACAGCAGAGCATATTGCTTCTGAGGGTGAAGGTGACCTGTCATGAGGGATTGTTCCAGCCTTCACATGGGACAGAGAGTGAGTCTGTGGTCTGGGAACTGGCTTCCTCTGAGAAGGAGCTTGAGGAGAGGTGAGATACTGGTGCTGCAATTGAGTCTTTTCCTCTTTAAGTAGCCTTGGTCATCTGAAGCAGACCAAGGCCTTGAAGACCTTGTTTTGAAACTGAAGATGCTGGTTCTAAAAACGGGCCAATTCTTAAAGAGCCAGAGCAGAGTGGGAACTGTTGATCCAAGTCGAGCCTGAGCAGAAGAGGAGCCTTCCAGACCTGAGCCATATATAACACACGTGGGTGTGTGTTCTCCCCCCACACCTTCTGTGCAAGGGTAGCTCACTCTACTGCGTCTTGCTTTTTTTCGCTTGGCAGATCTTAGAGATTGTTCCACATCAGTACATAAAGTACATAAAGATTCAGTCACCCACAAATACACACCAAGTCCTATTTTCATCAGCAGTAAAGATAAAATTCTTGCTTTCCAGAAGCTTGCATCCAGCTCCAAGGACCCAGTGATGGTACTATGTTCTGCAAGGGATTGCCACAGCACCCTGTGATGGCAACTGCTATGGTTGGGAGAGGCAGGGTGGGCTGACGGATGAATAGGATTAGCTAGGCCCAGTGGAGGGAAAAGGGTGCTAAATGTCCTAGGCCGGAGGGGTGAAGGCACTGGGAATACAAGGTGAAAAAAAACAGCAAGAGGATGAGGTTTAGGGATCCTGTTATTTAGGCATGCTTGAGCAGCATGTTTTCAGGCAGCAGGAATAAGCAAATGTTCTGAGAAGTGTGGGTTACTGCGATGAGATTTGTTGGTTATGTGCTCAACCCTGCTAAACCTGTTAATCTCTGGATTTTAAACCTGACAAATTAATGTTACCTCACATAGTGCTACTAAAAACCAGCATAGAAAGTCACTTGGCAAAGGTCACTGCTTTTTAAAGAGGATAATGGTTCTGACTCCTGAGCTGCCCCATTTTTCTTTTCTTTTCTTTTTTTTTTTGAGATAGAGGCTCACTGATGCCTTGAATAGAATGCTGTGCTATCTGTCATAGCTCATAGCAACCTTAAACTGTTATGCTCAAGAGAGTCTCTTGCCTTAGCTTCCCAGGGAGCTGGGACTATAGGCACCGGCCACAAGGTCTCACTAATTTCTGTTTTTAGTAGAGACGGGGTCTTGGTCTTGTATATCAGACCTCCAGCAATCCACCTGCCTCATCCTTCCAGAGTGCTAGGATTATAGGCGTGAGCTACCATGCCAGTTGAGCTGCCTTTTTAAAAAACAGCTTCAATAAAGGGGATACATTTGTCAAAAGAGAAACTCATACCATGTAAGTAGTGTAGTTTCTAGGACTATATTCAGATTTAGATTGTGCAAGAATCTCCCCAATCAATTTTAGGGCATTTGCACCCACATCCCAACACACAAAAACCCGTTAGCAATCACTCCTGCCCTGGGCAATCTAATCCATTATGGCTTTGCCTGTTCTGGGCATTTCAAATACAGGTGTGCATTAATTGCTTAACCATAGGAATGTGTTCTGAGAGGTGTGTCAAGTGGTTAGGTGATACTCCCTTTGTGCAGACTACTTACACAAATCTAGATGGGATAGCCTATTGCTGCTGGGCTGTGAACCTGTACAGCGTGTGACTGTTCAGTGCTGTAGGCAGTTGTAACACAGTGCTAAGTATATATCCAAACATAGGACAGGCACAGTAGAAATGTGGTTTATGATCTTGTGAGACCATGGGGAGCACAAGAATCTGCATTACATGTGAGTTCTTCAATTTAGCATGATGGAAGGTTCACACACATCAAAGCAGGAAGCAGTCCTTCATTCCTTTCTTTTGCCTGGATATTCCAATGGATACTCCACTGTGTGATGTACAGACTGCACTCTACAAACCTCCCCTTGCAAGAGCCCTGGAGACCCTGTGGTCTGGGACAAATCAGTCCTTAGAATTTGTTTCTTCATCTTAAAAGCAAAGAAGAGGAGGTACACATCTTTCTTATGAAAGAGTTCTAAATAATATAAGTAGATACACTTCTCTCCAGTAAGTGGAACTCCCCTGCGTTTCCTAAAGAATAGAATATGGAAGAGGGAAATAGTAACTTTGCTGTGGGGAAACCTAGCATATGCTAACTTAACCAAATTAAGGTTGTTATCACTTGTGAAAAATCACCTCTGTGATAATATTTCCTAAAAACACTGCACATAACTCAGTCTCAACCTGGGAAACCCATAACCCAAGTAGGTAACATCCTCCAAAATGTTCCTTAAGTCATGAAAACTTGTGGAAAACAAAGAGATGACCTGAGGAAATTTAGGGAGACATGATAACTAAATACAATGTGATATCCTGGACTGGATCCTGGAATCAAAAAAGGATACAGTGTAAAAACTAGTGAAATCTGAACGGAGTCGAAAGTTCAACTAGCCAGGCTTGGTGGCTCACTACTGTAATCTTAGCACTCTGGGAGGCCCAGGTGGGTGGATTACCTGAGCTCACAGGTTTGAGAGCAGCCCGAGCAAGAGCGAGACCCCGTCTCAAAAATAGCCAGGCATTGTGGCGGGTGCCTGTAGTCTCAGCTACTTGGGAGGCTGAGGCAAGAGAATTGCTTAAGGCCAAAAATTGGAGGTTGCTGTGAGCTATGACGCTGTGACGCCATGGCACTCCATCCAGGGCAACAAAGTGAGATTCTGTCTCAAAACATAAATAAATAGGCTCGGTGCCTGTGGCTCAAGCGGCTAAGGCGCCAGCCACGTACACCTGAGCTGGTGGGTTCGAATCCAGCCCGGGCCTGCCAAACAACAATGACGGCTGCAACCAAAAAAAGGCTGGGCGTTGTGGCGGGTGCCTGTGGTCCCAGCTACTTGGGAGGCGGAGGCAGGAGACTCGCTTGAACCCAGGAATTGGAGGTTGCTGTGAGCTGCGATGCCACAGCACTCTATCCAGGGTGACAGCTTGAGGCTCTGTCTCAAAACAAACAAACAAACAAACAAACAAAAAACATAATAAATAAAGTTCAACTAGTTGTAATATAGCAATGTTCTTTTTTTTTTTTTTTTTTTTTTTTTAGACAGAGTCTCACTTTGTGACCCTGGGTAGAGAGTTGTGGCGTCATAGCTCACAGCAACCTCAAACTCTTGGGTTTAAGGGATCCTCTTGCCTCAGCCTCCTCCCCAGTAGCTGGGACTGCAGACGCCTGCCACAATGCCTAGCTATTTGTTTTTTTTTTAAGCAGGCCTGGGAGTTGGAACCCACCATCCCCAGAGCATGTGGCCGGTGCCCTAACCACTGAGTGATGGGTACCCAGCCAGCAATGTTCATTTCTATAAAAGGTAGGAATAATAGGGGAAAGTGGGTGAGTTGTACATGGAGATGCTATATTATCTTTGCAATGTTTTGGTAAAATTATCCCAAAATCAAGTTATTAGAAAAAAATGAGGAGTGCTTTTACTGCCACTCTGATTTCTAAAGTAGGGTGCACAGACCGTAAGAAACACACCTCAATGAAAATACTGTTCTGCAGCTTCGGACTGTCCACGGTGGTACTTAACCTCTCAGCCATTTAGTGAAACTCCTGTGGTGACTTCCATCCCATAAGGATCACAAGATAGTGTTTAACACAGTGCCTGGCACTGAAGAAGCTATTCTTATGCCTGTTCGGTTCTTGTGCCAGGCAGCATAAAGGACAGCTGGCTGGAAGCCTGGTGGAGAAGTACTGCGGGTTGCTGGAGCATTCTTTTTATTTCCAGTGATGGGACTTTGCTGCTTCCTGGTAACCGGGGATGCATCAGCTTGGTCTTTCAAAGCAGTTTCTTTTGTTTGCAAGGAGAGCCAAGTTGTGGTGCCGCTCAGGTTGGAATGCAGCAGCTTATTTACTGCTGAGACAAGACTGGGTAGGCTGTAGCCCACTTGCCACTGAAGACCCTGCATACCCACCCTGAGCAAATAAGCCTAAAGCTGGGGGCTTTAACTCTGCAGCCTCAACCAGAGCCCTAGAGATGTCCCCGCTCCTTTCCTGGCTGTCCTCTCCCACCTGAGCTCTTGCAGTGGCTCCCTACCTGGCCCCTGCGTGTCCCTAGACCACACTTCAACCACTAACCGTGTGGTCTAAAGCTGAGGGGATGTTGTCACTCCCCTGCCTTTTATCACTGCCCCACCATGCTGTCTTCAGAATGGACCCCCATGTCCTCAGTGTTTGCCTGGCCCTGCCCTCCCCTTACCTCCTCCGGCTCAGCCCAAGCCAAACCTGGCCCCTCTCAGGTCTCCATGCCCTGTGCTCCTTTCCAGTGTGGCTCCTTCTGCCTCCGCTGTCCCCCACTTGTCCACACCCTCTCCTGCTCACCCGCTACAGTTTTTCATCCCACTGTCCAAGGTGTCTTCCCGGATGCTCCTCAGGGTGCTGTCCACCGAATTCCTCTCCCACCCCCATTCCTGAGTGTACTGTTGGGCACACGCTACTGCTCTAGCCTATTGCCACCCTCCCCGCAACCTGAGCGCTCTGAGAGAGCATGAGTGTGTCTTGTTCAGTGCCTGCCGCCCCAGCACCCAGCGCGGTCTGCACAGAGCAGGGGCTTGAAAGAAATTTGTCTGATGAATCATTGAAGGAATGGGTGACTGGACTCCCATCTTCTATAGTTTAGCCACCTACATACAGTCATCTTTGGGTTCCACATCCATAAATTAGACCAACCACAGACTGAAAATACAGTAGAACCTCTGTAAACTGACCACCCGAAGGACTGTAAAAAACTGGTCAACATACGGAGGCAGTCAACATAAGGAACTAGACCTGCTGTACTGATATGTACAGGTGATGCATGTCCAGTTTATGAAAATTAGGTTAAGGTGGTCAGGCTCGGCGCCCGTAGCACGGTGGTTATGGCGCCAGCCACATACACTGCTGGGTTCGAACCCAGCCCAGGCCAGCTAAAACAACAATGACAACTACAACAACACCAAAAAGTAGGCAGCCATTGTAGCAGGCGTCTGTAGTCCCAGCTACTTGGGAGGCTGAGGCAAGAGAATCGCTTAAGCCCAAGAGTTTGAGGTTGCTGTGAGCTGTAACGCCACAACACTCTACCGAGGGCGACATAGTGAGACTCTGTCTCAAAAAAAAAAAAAAAAAAGAAGGTGATCAGTGTAGGGAGGGGGTCAGCTATGGATGTTCTACTGTATTTGAAAGAAAACAAAATAATAAAAAAAATACAAATAAAAATAACACAGTATAATAACTATTTATATAGCATTTACATGCATTAGGTATTATAAGTAACCTAGAGATGATTTAAAGTATATGGGAGGGGCTCGGTGCCTGAGGCTCAAGCGGCTAAGGCGCCAGCCATGTACACCTGAGCTGGCGGGTTTGAATCCAGCCCGGCCCACCAAACAACAATGACAGCTGTAACCACAAGTCAGGCATTGTGGCAGGCGCCTATAGTCCCAGCTACTTGGGAGGTGGAGGCAGAAGGAATGGGCTTGAGCCCAGGAATTGGAGGTTGCTGTGAGCTGTGATGCCACGCACTCTATCCAGGGTGACAGCTTGAGGCTCTGTCTCAAAAATAAATAAATAAATAAAGTATATGGGAGGGTACTTGTAGACTATAGGCAAATACTGTACCATTTTATATTGACCATTATGGATTTTGGTATCTTCGGAGTTCCTAGGAACCAATCTCACATGGATATGGAGGGATGACTATAGTTTGAAGGGTTTTTCTTCTAGAGCCTGGATAAGGTAAAAGAAAACATGCATTCCAGGACTCCAAAGAAGTAAAGGAAATCTCCAAGTGGCAAAGAAATGAGAAAGAAAAAGAACATCATGATAAAGTAGATGAAAGAATAGCGTTGTGGACAAAGAAAGGTATAGCCTTGAGAATGGCCAGGAGGTTAAACCTGGGCTCTGTCCCCATCCCAAACTCAAGCCCAAAGTGAGTTAGCTGAACTTGGCATTCTAGGAATACAGGTGTGAGCTGCTGCACTGGGCCAAGATATGCATTTCTTTTTTTATTTTATTATTATTATATTTTTTAGAGACAGAGTCTCACTTTATCACCCTCAGTAGAGTGCTATGGCATCATAGCTCACAGCAACCTCCAACTCCTGGGCTTAGGTGATTCTCTTGCCTCAGCCTCCCGAGTAGCTGGGACCACAGGCGCCCACCACAACACCTGGCTATTTTGTTGTTGCAGTTTGGCCGGGGCTGGTTTCAAACCTGCCACCCTCAGTATATGGGGCCCATGCCCTACTCACTGAGCCACAGGCACTGCCCTAAGATGTGCATTTATTTTTTATTTATTTTTTTTAAGACAGAGCCTCAAGCTGTCACCCTGGATAGAGTGCTGTGGCATCACAGCTCACAGCAACCTCCAATTCCTGGGCTCAAGTGCGTCTCCTGCCTCCGCCTCCCAAGTAGCTTGGACTACAGGCGCCTACGACAATGCCCGGCTATTTTTTTTTAAGATATGCATTTCTAATAAGTCTGATGTGGTGGTCCAGAAACCACACTTTGAGAACCACTGAACTTGTGATTACTAAACTTATCTACTCAGGTCACTGCTGTATGTGGGTTACTACAGAAGTTTTGGGACAGGCTGTTATGGTCCATTATTTCACTTCTAAGAAACATGATTGACAGCATCCTTTCTGCATCACCTGTTCACGTTTCACCTTGGTCTGCTTATCAGTGTCGCTGGAGGGCTTCATTTGTTTCCATCTGCATGGATTTATGTGTACCTTGAAACTTTCGTAATGACTCCATGTATCCTAGCACCTGGAACAATGCATACCTGATTTTTTCTAAATATGTATTGACTCAAATTACAAGTATTACCTTGTTAAATGACTTTAAATACTGCTATTATCTACATTTTACATTCGAGGAAATTGAGGGTCAGAGAGATTAAGTGACTTGTCACAGCTAGAAAGGATTCAGCCTATGCTTGTCTATAGCCACAGATTATGTCCCTCATCACCACGCTGTCTTGTCTCTAGCAGGTGGGAGCCCAGTGCAATGGAGCAGCCAAGGAAGTCAAGGAGGAGGACTTTTCCTGTGCTAGCATCTCTGCAGAGGGTTGGGAAATAGATGGTAGCAGCGATCTGTGTCTAAAGGGAGCCCCACGAGCTGCCGGAGCAAGCAGCAGTTATACACGGTGGCCACCAGGTGGCAGCATCGGTTTTTGGTTTTTGTTTTGTTTTTTCACAAGGGACTGTCTTTTGTTCAGGCTGGTCTCAAATTCTTTTTTTTTTTTTTTGAGACAGAGCCTCAAGCTGTCACCCTGGATAGAGTGCAGTGGCATCACAGCTCACAGCAACCTCCAATTCCTGGGCTCAAGCGAGTCTCTTGCCTCCGCCTCCCAAGTAGCTGGGACTACAGGC
>CAUYRH010094862.1:0-13113 GCA_963574655.1 Perodicticus potto
CTTGAATGTTATCACAATCAGGTCGATGAAAATATCTTTGATTGTATCTGAAGCCCGTACACTGTACCCCATGACTGAATTATTGTACACAGATATGATTTAATAAAAAAGAAAAGATAAAAAAAAAAAAAAAAAAAGAAATAAGAGACACATCCATGCAAGCCTTGTGCATGCTCAGAACACAAAAAGCTGGGATAGTTCAAATGCTCCTCAATCCCTAGATGGTGGCAAATGTGGACATCCTTGCAGTGCACTATTACTGACCTTTAAAAAAGAATAAACCTCACTAAATGCCAGCTTTGCCAGCACCACATCCACAAAAGTGTTAACTCAGCTGAGCTTCTGAGTGGGAATCTGCCTCCCAAAAATTTTCTGTACCCAAAATCACTGGAAACTCTCTGGAAGGTTAAGAATGCTTGCTTTCTTGTAAGAAAAATCCCCAGAAGGCCAGGCATGGTAGCTCACACCTGTAATCCCAGCAGTCTGGGAGGCAGAGGCAGATAGATCACTTGAGCTCAGGAGTTCAAGAGTTCAAGGCCAGGCTGAGCAAGAGTAAGACCCTGTCTCAAAAAAAAAAAAAAAAAATGTATATATATATATATATATATATATATATATATACACACACACACACACATATATATGTGTGTCTCTTATTCTCGTGACTATACATAGTCACGAGTTGTGAGTGGGTATCTGTAGTCCCAGCTACTTGGGAGGATGAGGCAAGAGAATCACCTAAGCCCAAGAGCTGGAGGTTGCTGTGAGCCGTGACACCACGGCACTCTACCCAGGGTGACATAGTGAGACTCTGTCAAAAAAAAAAAGGGCAGCACCTGTGGCTCAGTCAGTAGGGCGCCGGCCCCATATACCAAGGGTGGCGGGTTCAAACCTGGCCCCAGCCAAACTGCAACCAAAAAATAGCCGGGCGTTGTGGCGGGTACCTTATAGTCCCAGCTACTTGGGAGGCTGAGGCAAGAGAATCGCCTAAGCCCAGGAGTTGGAGGTTGCTGTGAGCTGTGTGACGCCATGGCACTCTACCAAGGGGCAAGAAAGTGGGACTGTCTCTACAAAAAAAAAAAAAAAAGGAAGGGAGGGGAAAAAAATAAATTCCAGGCAGCAAGCCAGTCTCAGGACTGCCCCCATCCCATCCTGCCCACCCAGCAGGTTTGGATCAAGCCTGGACCTGACACCTGCCTGTGACTAGGGTCTGTGCAGGCTTCCATGAAAATGAGCAGTGCAAATCAAGATTTGCTTGTTCTTATTCACAATCAGGTGAATTCATGGGTCAGTAAGAACAACAGTCCATACAAAGATCTTAGTAAAATTTTTTTTTGGCAGTTTTTAGCCAGGGCTGGGTTTGAACCCGCCACCTTCGGCTTATGGGGCCGGCGCCCTACTCCTTTGAGCCACAGGAGCCGCCCCTTAGTAAATATTTTAAAGATGAGTAACAAGCCTTTTTAGAAAGTCTTCAAGGTGGGGAGGTACACAGGGTTTGGATTGTTTTGTTGTTTTAAACCCTCAACAGCAGACTGCACACCCTCTTTTTTTGGAGCACACACCTGCCGTTGGTATGCCACTATGTTTAATGTATAAATAGATATTATGATGAAGCTGGGGTTTTTTGTTTTTTGTTTTAGAGACAAAATCTCACTTTGTCACCCTTGGTAGAGTGCCATGGTGCCACAACTCACAGCAACCTCCATCTCTTGGGCTTAGGCGATTCTCTTGCCTCAGCCTCCAGAGTAGCTGGGACTATAGGTGCCTGCCACAACACCAGGCTATTTTTTTGTTGCAGTTTGCCTGGGGCCGGGTTTGAACCCTCCACCCTCCCGGTATATGGAGCCGGAGCCCTACTCACTGAGTCACAGGCACCACCCGATGAAGCTGTTTTTTAAAAAGGCAGTAGAATGATGAGTTATGAAATTCAATATATTACCTTAGGAAAGCTCTGGAAGATGCCCTATTGTGAAGAGAAAATTTGGAGGCGGGGTTATCTGGACATAGGGGCATTGAGCTCAGTTTCCTCCCTACCCCAAGTTCTGTGTCCTGGGGAACAACCCTGCAGACATCACTTCCGGCCAGTGCTGAGGACACAGTGGGCAGCACCACTGCCCCTTTCTCCTCTACCGTTCAGAGTGGGAATGGCTCCCACAGGTGGTCATGAGGTCCTCAACACCTGGAGGGCTCCACATCCTGTCTGCCTTCTGTGAAGTTTCTTCATCAAGCCCTTCAATTAAGCCCTTTGAGTGCTTCATCTGTGCCATGCCTCACCAAAACAATTATATATATGCTTTACAATTTACATTGTAATATATAGATAAGTTTTTTTTTTGTTTTTTTTTTTTTTGAGACAGAGCCTCAAGCTGCCACCCTGCATAGACTGCCGTGGCATCACAGCTCATAGCAACCTCAAACTCTTGGGCTCAAGCGAGTCTCCTGCCTCCGCCTCCTAAGTAGCTGGAACTACAGGCGCCCACCACAACGCCCGGCTATTTTTTTTTTTTTTTTGGTCGCCATCAGTGGTGTGTGGCAGCCGGGGCTGGATTCGAACCCACCAGCTCAGGTGTATGTGGCTGGTGCCTTAGGTGCTTGAGCCACAGGCGCCGAGCCGTAATATATAGGTAAGTTTCAATATTTATCGGGCAGCGCCTATGGCTCATTGAGTAGGGCACCAGCCCCATATACCGAAGGTGGCGGGTTCAAACTCGCCCTTGGTCGAACTGCAAAACAGAAAAATAGCCAGGCATTGTGGTGGGCGCCTATAGTCCCAGCTACTCGGGAGGCTGAAGCAAGAGAATCCCCTAAGCCCAGGAGCTAGAGGTTGCTGTGAGCTGTGTGATGCCACGGCACTCTACCAAGGGCAATAAAGTGAGACTCTGTCTCTACAAAAAAAAAAAAAAAAAGTTTTAATATTTATCAATTAATCTTTGAAATTGTTTTAAAAAATACCTGGGCTTCTGAGCTGGCTGGTGGCACCATCGTTGTCAGCTCTGCAAGATAAAAGAGTGAGTCAAAATACGCTGTGGCGTCACCAGGACCCCAAATGGACAGAGCTCACCTACCCCCTCAGCACATGCCCAAAGTCTCCACTGGAACCCCAGAAGGCTTACAACAGACCAAGCCACTTGCTCATTCAGACAGATTCAGACAGACACCTACAAGACCCAGCGCCAGCCAGCTCTGGGCAAGATGCCAAGGTAGGGGGCTGGTGGTCAGCTGGGAAGACAGATGCCAGTGCCCACACTGCAGCCAGTCTGCAGTGACCACTCAGAGAAAGAGCTAGTGCTGAACAGCAGCTACCAGGGCCCATGGAGTCAGCCCTGGGCACCAGGGAGATAGGGCTGGAGATACGCACGCAAAGAGGCATGGCCAGGGATGTCACATCTTCAGGGAAGAGCCTGTGCCCCAAGGTGAGGTGCTCCAATTGCCTCGAACTGAGGCTGTGTACCCC
This sequence comes from Perodicticus potto, assembly GCA_963574655.1. Taxonomy (NCBI): domain Eukaryota; kingdom Metazoa; phylum Chordata; class Mammalia; order Primates; family Lorisidae; genus Perodicticus; species Perodicticus potto. The sequence goes on from CAUYRH010094862.1 coordinate 3,455, forward strand.
CAAATCACAGCAGAGTCAGATGAGAAACCCTAGCTCAGTGAAAGACTCTGCCCCCAAGTTCCTGGCAGTTGAATTGCATGAGTCAGGATCTGAGCCCAAACTCCTTGATTAGGGGTCTCACCCAGATTATTAGCGCCTCTCAGAAAATGGCCCCAAGTTGAACTGCAGGTGGAAGCTGGACTCTTGTACATTTTATTCAGTAAATACAGTGCTGGGTGACACCAGGCAGGGGGTCAGCCTTTCACACCTGCTTACTCACATGACCTGCACATGGTTGGAGGACAGATGAGGAAATGGAGGCTCAGAAGGGTGAACTCATTTGCTCCAAGGAGTCACAGCTGGTAAGTAGTGTGACAGGAGTCAGGCCAGGCCAGGGAACCTCAGAATCTGTGCCGCCGGCTACCTCCCAAACCCCTTACTAGGGCTGCTCAAGATTTCACACTGGGCAAGCTGCAAGAAATCCATGCACTCCCGGGTGGGACCTGTGGCTCACTGGGCAGGGCACTGGCCCCATATACCAAGGGTGGTGGGTTCAAACCTGGCCCCAGCCAAACTGTAACAAAAAAATAGCCAGGCATTGTGGCAGGCACCTGTAGTCCTAGCTACTCAAGAGGCTGAGGCAAGAGAATCGCCTAAGCCCAGGAGTTGGAGGTTGCTGTGAGCTGTGTGATGCCACGGGACGGTTGCTGTGTGATGACACGTCCCTGCCCACTGAGCCTACCGAGGGCAATAAAGTGAAACTCTGTCTCTACAAAAAAAAAAAAAAGAAAAGAAATCCATGCACTCCCATAGCCTTCCCTGACCTGAGCGTCCAGGCACACAGCTGTGTTAGGGTGTGAACGTCAGCTTCCTTCAAGTGTTTCTGGAATGAGGTGATATTGAAAAAAAAAAACCATGAAATTGTTTGCCAAGTGAACCTGCTAACTCCACAAATATTTTCAAAATGTCATCAAGAACCAGGAAGATTGCCAAAGATAAAGGGAGTCTGTACTGGGCTGATCCGTTACAATAATGGAAAACAACCCCCTCCCCAACTTCAGAAGAGTGGAGAGAAAGTGCGCAGGCCTGCGGATTTGTGTCCCTAGGGACTGGGAGGTCCCCGTCCCATGCTGGGCATACAATAACATTTTGTGGCTGTGACGGGATCCAGGCATTGGGAAGGTGGAAGAAATCAGACGCAGAAAACAGGGCTTCCTGGAAAAGACAGGTGCCCTGAGTCACCCTGGTATTCAGGAAGGGCTATGGGGTTGCTGACCAGCCCTGCAGGCGTCTTCACAGTCTCTGTCAAGGTCCTCAAAAAAAAATTCTTTCCAGGGATGCATAGGCAAAGCAGTGAGAACTGAGGGCATTTCATAAGGCCCTTTTTTTTTTTTTGCGGTTTTGGCTGAGGCTGGGTTCGAACCCGCCACCTCCGGCATATGGGGCCATTGCCCTACTACTCCTTTGAGCCACAAGCGCTGCTCAGGCCCTTTTTAATTTTTTTTTTTAAAGTTGCTTTCTTCTTTTTTCTTTTCTTTTTTGAGACAGACTCTATGTCACCCTTGGTAGAGTGCCATGGCGTCACAGTGCACAGCAACCTCAAACTCTTGGGCTTAAGCAATTCTCTTGCCTCAGCCTCCCAAGTAAATGGGACTACAGGTGCCTGCCACAATGCCTGGCTATATTTTGTTGCAGCTTTTATTGCTGTTTATCTGACCCGGGCCGGGTTCGAACCTGCCAGCCTTGCTGCCTGTGGCTGGCGCTGTAACCCCTGTGTTACGGGCAACGAGTCTTTCTTTTTTAGACAGAGTCTTACACTCTCACCCAGGCTGGAGTGCTGTTGACAGCAGTAAAGCTCATAGCAACCTTAAACTCTTATACTCAAGCAATCCTCCTGCTTCAACCTATCAAGTAACTGAAATTACAGACACCCACCACCACATGCAGCTAGTTTTTCTATTTTATTTATTTATTTATTTTTTTGGAGACAGAGCCTCTAGCTGTCACCCTGGATAGAGTGCCGTGGCATCACAGCTCACAGCAACCTCCAATTCCTGGGCTCAAGTGAGTCTCTTGCCTCCGCCTCCCAAGTAGCTGTGACTACAGGCGTCTGCCACAACGCCCGGCCATTTGTTGGTTGCAGACATCATCGTGGTTTGGCGGACCCAGGCTGGATTCGAACCCACCAGCTCAGGTGTATGTGGCTGGCGCCTTAGCCTGTTGAGCCACAGGTGCCGAGCCTATTTTTATTTATTTATTTTACTTTTTTTTGAGATAGAGTCTCACTTTGTCATCCCAGGTAGAGTGCCATGGTGTCATAGCTCACAGCAACCTCAAACTCTTGGGCTCAAGCAATTCTCTTGCCTCAGCCTCCCAAGTAGCTGGGACTACAGGTGCCTGTCACAATGCCCTGCTATTTTTAGAGACAAGGTGTTGCTCTGGCTCAGGCTGGTCTCGAACCTGTGGACTCAGGCAATCCACCAGCCTTGACCTCCCAGAGTGCTCGATTATAGGCGTGAGCCACCGAGCCTGGCCTAGTTTTTCTATTTTTAGTAGCAATGGGGGTCTCCCTCTTGCTCAGGCTGGTCTTGAACTCCTAAGCTCAAGGGATCCTCCTGCCTCGGCCAGGCGCAAACCACTGTGCCCAGCCCCATCAGGTTTATTAATGCCACACAGAGCCAGGAGGTAGAAATGGGTGCCTAGTTCCCATCAGCATCATCCCCTATCTCTGCTAAGGTCTAAGATTGTGCTTGACGCTTCCTTCTCCCTACAGGGAAGTTGGCCTCACCAAGAGAAAAGGAAAGCCTCTCTATTTTCTTTTGTATAAAATAACAAATGAGGAATTATGAAGCTCAGAGATTTCTTTGAAACAATACTGTGTCCTAGTAGTAAAAGATGATGGATCTTATTTGGAGGAGAGACATCTCTGGGGCTTTTGCAGCCCAGAGAGCAAGTGTATCCACCAGCAGGTCCCCCGCAGATGCAGCATCCATCTGCCTGGGGCACAGCCCAGCCAGGAAAGCAGGTCAGCAGGTCAGATAAGGCCATATTCTGACTGGCCTGTGATCATTTGATTCTGAGTATCTCACCCCTGTCCTCACTTTTCTCACCTGCAGGATGGAGATGACCTGTCCAATCAAATCATGGTGTTACCCCAAAGAGCAAGTGAGGTGACATGCAGAGACACTGCCTGAGGGACACGTGCCCATGGGCAGTGGATGGCACTGTGGTTGCCAGGGCCTCCTGCCAGGCTCAGCCCACCAGTGTCCTGCTCTCGATTCTCTTAGGTTTGGGGTCGGGGGCAGGGAACAGCCATGGAGGGACTCGTACTGTGTGCGTGGTAGGGGGTACAGAGCTGCTTCCACCCTCAGAGGAAGGAGACCACAGGCATCTTGGGAAGGCCAAACCATCTGGCTGCACCAGACTCCCCATAGGACTGGTGCCAAGAGAACTTAAATACCGCGCATGAGTGAGGTCCCAAGAGGCTTCCTGCCTTCCCACCTCTTAGGCCAGGCACGGTGTGGCTTGTACCTGTAATCCCAGCACTCTAGGGAGGCTGAGATGGGTGGACTTCTGGAGCTCACAAGTTCAAGACCTGCCTGAGCAAAAGTGAGACCCCCATCTCTGCTAAAAATAGAAAAACTGGGCGGCACCATAGCTCAGTGGGTAGGGCACCAGCCACATACACTGACGCTGGCAAGTTTGAAACCAGCCCAGGCCAGCTAAACAACAATGACAACTGCAACGACGACAAAAAAAATAGCTGGGTGTTGTAGTGGGCACCTCTAGTCCCAGCTGCTTGGGAGGCTGAGGCAAGAGAATCACTTAAGCCCAAGAGTTTGAGGTTGCTGTGAGCTGTGATGCCATGGCACTCTACTCAGAGTGACAGCTTGAGACTCTGTCTCAAAAAAAAAAAAAATGAAAGAAAGAAAAACTGAGGCAAGTAGATCGCTTGAGCCCAAGAGTTTGAGGTTGCTGTGAGCTACGACGCCACAGAACTCTGTCCATGTGACAGAATGAAACTCTGTCTCAAAAAAAAAAGCAACAAGAAAATAAGCTGGTGAAAGCAAGCAGACCAAAGTGCAGAGCAGGAACGCCTGCCTAGAACCAGGAAGCCTGTGCTTGTTTAGCACAGTGAGCTTTGTGGGTCAGAGGGATCTGTATGTGTGTGGTGTGGTCTCCTGAGTTTCACCCCCAGTCATTGCTCTGTGAACTCACATGCTCCACATAGGGTTCCTCCCTGCAGCAAGAACGGGTCTACAAGCACCAACCCCTGCAGAGACCCCGGCCAGGGAGAGGCACTTGCTTGGTCATCTTCTGCATTTCACAAAGGTCTCATGGTGGGGAAGTGTCCAACAACCATGCCCCTGACTAGAGGCCCCCATTGATGATCACAGCAGAAAAGCAGCACCTGAGAGGTGACACCATTAATTAGAATCTTAGCTACTGAGGTGCCACCATCCCGTTCAGTCCTCACTATTGCCCCCAGAAGGCATGAGGCACTGACCCAAGGTCACCTAGACTCAAGGCCAGGCTGGTTGGACTGTGACCAACACGAGATAATGACTTAGACTAACCCTCGGATCACCTGAAGATGGGGCACAGCACCGCCAGGGACTTGTGACACAGACTCTCAGGTCCCCCTAATCTGCCAGGTTCAGAGGTTCTGGGATGGGACTCAGATCTGTGTCCAATAAGCTCACCTGTGAAACCTGACCCCTCTCAAATGTGAGGGCAACTATCAATAAATCCCAGAACTTGGAGGAGGTTGTGGCACCTGGCAACTCTGGAAACACAGATTCCTGGACTCTACAAAGAACTACTGACCTAGAATCTAGGTGGGGGAATAAGGCAGGGGAATTTTTTTTGTTGTTGTTTGAGACAGAGACTCACTTTGTCGCCCTTGGTAGAGTGCTGTGGCATCACAGCTCACATCAACCTCAAAAACTCTTGGGCTCAAGCAATTCTCTTGCCTCAGCCTCCCAAGTAGCTGGGACTACAGGCATTCACACAATTCCCAGCTACTTTTTTTTTTTTTTTAAGAGATGAGGTCTTGGCAACGCCTGTGGCTCAAAGGAGTAGGGCGCTGGCCCCATATGCCGGAGGTGGCGGGTTCAAACCCAGCCCCGGCCAAAAACTGCAAAAAGAAAAAAAAAAAAAAAGATGAAGTCTCTCTCTAGCCCAGGCTGGTGTCAAACTCGTGAGCTCAGGCAATCCACCAGCCTCAGCCTCCCAGAGTGCTAGGATTATGAGAGCCACTGCACCTGGCCCAAGGCAGGGGGAGTTTTTCTCTTATTCTTTTTTTTTTTTTTTTTTTTTTGAGACAGAGTTTCACTATATCACCCTCAGTAGAGTGGTGTGGCATCACAGCTCATAGCAACCTCCAGGTCTTGGGCTTAGCCAATTCCCTTGCCTCAGTCTCCTGAGTAGCTGGGACTACAGGTGCCCACCGCAATGCCTGGCTAGCTACTAAGCTTTTTAAAAATTAGCCAGATGTTGCCTGAGCTCATGAGTTTGAGACCAGTCTGAGCAAGAGTGAGACCCCGCCTCTAAAAAATATCCAAGTGTTGTGGCAGGCACTTATAGTCCCAGCTACTCGGGAGGCTGAGGCAAGAGGATGACTTGAGCTCCAGAGTTTGAGGTTGCTGTGAGCTATGATCCCACAGCACTCTACCCAGGGCCACAAAATAAGACTCTGTCTAAAAAAAAAAAAAAAAAAAGAAAGAAAAAGAAAAGAAAAGAAATTAGCCAGGTGTGGTGGTGTGCACACCTGTAGTCCTAGCTATAGCTACTAAGTAGGTTGACGCAGGAGGATCATTTGAGCCCAGGAGTTGAAGGCTGCAGTGAGCTGTGATCACACCATTGCACTCCAACCTGAGTGACAGAGTGAGACCCCATCTCTAAGAAAAGTGAAAAAAAAAAAAAAAAGAAGAAGAAGAAGAAGAAAAGTGGAGAGAGATGGATGAAGCATGAAAAGCAAAGGGTGAGATCAGGAGTGGGTGGTATCAATTCCCTGTGACTTCTTCATTATGTGGTTGGAAGAATAAGAGCCCAAAGCTGTCTGCATTCCTACCCCCTGAGCTGGTGAGTTATGTGGGAGGGGAACTTAAGGCAGGGAGTAAGGGTGGTCATAGCTGGCCTCAAAGCAGAAAGCTTATTCTGCGTTTTGGCCTCTTCAGCTGTGTGGGAATGAATCTGTGTTGTTTGGAGCTGGCAGATTTGTGGTGATTTGCTGCTGCAGCTACTAGGAACCCATGTTCGTTTTAAACTGTCCCACCCTTTCCTCCTTCTCCCCAATACCCTGGGAGAAACAAACACACAGGAATGAAGGATTTTTTGGAATGAAGAAAGAGAAGTGAGGCAGTGCTGGGTGCTCTGTCCAGGTGTCTGGACTCCCCTATAGGAGCTGAGCCTGATTATGGGGTGCCATTTCCAAGCAGCCTTACCCTAAGCCAGGCCTCAGCCTTCACTGGAGGCCCAATTCTCTCCAAGAATTGGAGCTAGAAGCCAGCGTCCTCCTGTGTTGATACTCACTGGTATATTTGCTGAATGGGCTATGGGAACCAGCCCCCCCCCCCAACATCCCTGGCACTGAATTTAAAAGAAACAAGTGATTCTGTCCTATCTGGGGCAGAGAAACTATTCTTCATGGATACCAGGATGGTGATAAGTGGGCACAGGAGGGCCCACAAGGGAGCAGCGAGCCTGGGGCTATATCACTCCCATGAACCAAACTTCAAGAGCAACACAGGGACCCCAAGGACTCCTTGAGATTCAAAGTCCTTTACTAAAAGCACAGACTGACCAACTGGGGCCAGGTCCAACAATCACATGCAGCTGACTTATTGAAATCATTTGGGATAACCAAACCCGGGCACTGGCAGTTCCACAGGTATCTCCAAAGGAAAAGCATGTTGTTGAAGGATTACCTTCCTGTGAGGTAACCCTTGCTCAGGGTGAGAAGAAATAGGGAACGCTATCTACAGACACACCCAGCTCACATAGACACACCCACCTCACACCTGTACCACATACACAGCGGCTACCACGCCCCAGCCAACACTCTTGGGCCAGGCTTCTGTTTCCCAAATGGGAGTGCTCACGGATAGAGGACACTTCATGTCATGCACCTGGAAGCAGCCCCTGGGCCCTGGTGTACGGAGAGCTCCCTCCTACACTTGTGGCTGCAACCCACAGTCTTAGTAAGGGCTCACGAACACACCTCTTGGCTGCTGCATCCTAAGCCATTTCCCAGGTTGGATCTGGGCAGGATGTCAGCACCTCACTGCCTTCCTGGAAGCCAGGTCCAAGATTGCACAGACAATAACACCACCTTTGAGGGAGGTGCCATCGTCACTCTCATTTTATAGAGAATGAAAATGAAGTACAAAGAGGAGAAAGTAACTTCTCAAGCCCAGCAGGCAGTGGGAAGGAGAGCTGAGTCCAGCTGTGGCCACACTCCATGCTCCCTGCCTCACCAGCGGTGGCTCTGGCTGGTTGCTTCCCTCATCTGTAAAATGGGAATCATAATAGTGTCTTTTTCACTGGAGGAGTAAATAAGAGAACAGACCCAGCTTTGCTTAGCGCCTGCCCTGCTGACACCAGGGCTTCACCTGGATGGTACAGCAAACTGCATGCTTGTCACAGAGTGACTTCATCTCCACACCCTGTGTTGATTAAACGACCCTCATAGGGCACAACAAAGCAAAAAACCCGGAGCTCCAAGGACAGCCTGCCATGGTGAGGGCAGGTAAGAAAACTGCAGACAAAAGCCACAAGGGAAAGACCTGGTTGAAAGAATGTTTCAACCAGAAATATTCTCTTTTCCAGAAGCAGAATTTCATCTTTCCAACAAGCTCTTGCTTCTCCCAGCATGACTAGGGAGGGACACCATCTCTGGAGAATACCCAATGCCCACCTGCACACACCTGTGAAGAAAGCTGTTTTTTTTTTTTTTTTTTTTGTAGAGACAGAGTCTCACTTTATCGCCCTCAGTAAAGTGCCGTGGTGTCACACAGCTCACAGCAACCTCCAAGTCCTAGGCTTAGGCAATTCTCTAGCCTCAGCCTCCTGAGTAGCTGGGACTACAGGCGCCCATCACAATGCCTGGCTATTTTTTTGCAGTTTGGCCAAGGCCAGTTTTGAACCTGCCACCTTTGGTATATAGGGACGGCGCCCTACTCGCTGAGCCACGGGTGCCGCCCAGAGAGCTGGGGTTTTTTGAGACAGAGTCTCACTCTGTCACCTTGGGTAAAGTGCCATGGCGTCATGGCATCATAGCTCACAGCAGACTTAAACTCTCTTTTTTTTTTTTTTTTTTTGAGACAGAGCTTCAAGCTGTCACCCTGGATAGAGAGCCGTGGCATCACAGCTCACAGCAACCTCCAATTCTTGGGCTCAAGCGAGGCTCCTGCCTCTGCCTCCCAAGTAGCTGGGACTACAGGCGTCCGCCACAGTGCCCGGCCATTTTTGATTGCAGCCGTCATTGTTATTTGGTGGCTGGGCTGGATACGAACCCGCCAGCTCAGGTGTATGTGGCTGGCGCCTTAGCCCGTTGAGCCACAGACGCCGAGCCCAGACTTAAACTCTTAATCCTCTTGCCTCAGCCTCCTGAGTAGCTGGGACTACAAGCGCCCACTACAAAGCCCGGCTATTTTTTTTAGAGACAAAGTCTTGCTCTTGCTCAGGCTGGCCTCGAACTTGTGACTTCAAGCAATCCACCTGCCTCAGTCTTCCAGAATGCTAAGACTATAGGCATCAGCCACCATGCCCCACCCAGAGGGGGGTGCCCTGTTTTAAAGACATAGGCAAGCTAAGCAGACAGTTCTCAGCCACAAAGAAGGCCATGAACCTCAGCCCCAGCAGCACAGAAAGGCAGCCTGCTGGAGTCCTTGGAGCAGCTGGACTAATGGTGGCTGCACAAAGCTCCAGTGTCCAGCGGTGTTCCACACTTCAGCCCCTGGGAAGTTCATGCTGGGGCGGAAACACACTAATGAGTGTTTATGCATGAAACAGATGGACCCTTCACACACTTGTGTAGTAGCTAGAAACAATGCAGGTCAGGCCTGCTTCCCGAGCCCCAGCAAGGCTACAGAGGTGGAAAGGTGCTTCCCAGCCCTGTGGAGCTCACGACACAGACACTATGGTCTAGTGCTGGAGAGACCACTTTGGATAGTTTTTGTGTTGGGGACTCAGGCTACCACACAAGCAGAGCTGGGAGGCCTTGAGTCCACACAGTGGGGAGATGGGTGATCATAGCTGCTGGACATGCCAGGACAGGCACTCACAGGGTGACCTGGGGCAGGTGGCCTCAGAACCACAGGCAGAAGAGGAAGGGGCAGGGTCATCTGGCAGAGACTCTAGGCCTGCACTGCCATGCCCAGATAATTTTTCTATTTTTAGTAGAAAAGGGTTCTCATATTGGCTCAGGCTGGTCCTCAACTCCTGAGCTCAAGAGACCTTCCCACCTCGGCCTCCTAGAGTGCTGGGTCTACAGGTGTGAGCCACTGCGTCCTGCCCATTTTCCCATTTTCTCTTTTCTTTTTTTTTTTTTTTTTGAGACAGAGCCTCAAGCTGTCACCCTGGATAGAGTGCTGTGGCATCACAGCTCACAGCAACCTCTAATTCCTGGGCTCAAGCGAGTCTCCTGCCTCCACCTCCCAAGTAGCTGGGACTACAGG
>CAUYRH010094865.1:0-11532 GCA_963574655.1 Perodicticus potto
TTGTGGTGGGCGCCTGTAGTCCCAGCTACTTGGGAGGCAGAGGCAGGAGACTCGCTTGAGCCCAGGAATTGGAGGTTGCTGTGAGCTGTGATGCCACGGCACTCTACCCAGGGTGATAGCTTGAGGCTCTGTCTCAAAAAAAAAAAAAAAAAAACACATTTGCTAGGAGATTTAATCCTATAGGGTTCAAGTGTCTGGCGTAAGTTTCCTCTTTTTAATGAGATGAGGTCTCGCCATGTTGCCCAGGCCAGACACAAACTCCTGGCTTCATGCCATCCCACCTCTGCTCCCAAGTATCTGGATTGATAGTCAGGCGCCACTGTGCCCAGCTGCTAGTTTCCTTTTTGACCTTATGAAGTTTTTACCTCTCTCTTACACTAAAACCAGAAAAATCCTAAATCAGTTTCCTTTGAGGGGACTTTCTAGATTTAAATCAGAAAAATGAAATGAGTTGGGCGGTGCCTGTGGCTCAAAGGAGTAGGGCGCCGGCCCCATATGCCGGAGGTGGTGGGTTTAGACCCAGCCCTGGCCAAAAACTGCGAAAAAAAAAAAAAGAAAAATGAAATGAGTTAAGAAAGTGGCAAAGATTGGCTGCCTGCTCCTTAACTCTCTTTCCTCTTCTTCTTGGGAGAAACTTGGCCACATTTCCCAGCCCTTGTGCAGATGTGGCCCTGCGGTTGCATTCCAACCAAAGGAGCGGGAGTGGAGTGAGGAGAGATATTCCCGGGATCAACCCAGGGAGTCCTTCCAGCCGTGATCCTCTGTGGTCACTGGACGAAGCACAGTCCCCTGACAAGGCCAGTCCCAAGAGGGTATTGTGCCACTGGATTTTATTATTTCTGTGATAAATGGGAATTTGAAGGTGTCAGGTGGAGAGCAAGGCTTTAGGGACCAGGGAGAGAGGCAGGAGGGGTGGAGCTGTGTACTCTACATGGTTGGGTCCAGAGAGAATAAGGGACACCAGCTTAGTAAGGAGGTCCAGGGACCGTGTCTGACCCAGGGAGAGCCTCGGACTACAGGTGGCTCTTGATTTAGCTCACACTATGGGCTGCTCCTGCTCCGGGAATGGTGACGGATTCCCTGGGTCCTGGGAGGCCCTGTGTGTCCCTGCCACAGTAAACGTACTGGACAGAAAAGCCGGCAATCCCCGCACACTTACGCTGACTTTCACTTGTCATTAGCTGAAACAGCTAAGGAATTACAATTATCTGTTTGGAATGTTACATTTTGTTCCTGAAACAGAGACAAAAGTGTATATGATACAAGCTAGATATAAGTTTTCCAAAGAAACAGTTTAGTAGGATTGCGATTCTAGCCAAGGTCCAATCCACCTTTATAGAAATGATCAGAAATTGCCTGGCGATCAATGTGTGCATGATAAAAGATATCTGTACCCTGCACAGAGCAAAGTTTTCCAAGGTGTCTACGAATCGGTCAAGTAGGACAGTTCAGTAACCAGTATTGAGATCTCTAAAAAGATTATATAAGAGGTTCTCTTGGGGCTTAGGAACCAGAGTGACTCTCTGGCTCTGTGCAGCCGCACAGTGTGTGTGGCCACACTTTCCTGAGAGCAAGTCATCTAGGTCACCCATGTTGAACCATGCCCAAGCTTGACTGCAGAGCACAGCCGTGGAGATTCTGGCACCTTGATGAAACATTCCACCCTAATCAAAGGGCTTTAGAACACTGGACCCTGGTGATTGAATAGGCTCCTAACTGCACGACATTCTCCTTCCTGCTCTCTGGGACGCCTCCCCTCCAGGCTAGCAGCTGGGCCTGGCCTTCATGGGGGCTGGAACAGGAATCACAAAAGCCAAACTCAGAGGCCTGGGGCCAATTTTTACCTTCCTCCACCAGCCTCCCCACACAGTATTGCCAGCATGAAACTGAACAAACCAGGACCTCAATGACATCAATTTCAACCAAAGAGAGATGGTTTCTTCTGTTCTGAATACTCCTCTCCCCCCAGACTCTGATGGACCCTCAGTTGGCCCTGTGCGCCTTGTCCTTCTCCTGGGTACGAATGGGCTTTGCCATGAACAGGGATTAGGAAAGGACATCCTTGGCATTCTTCAGGTAAGAGTGTCCCATGGCTCACACAGGACACGATCACACCATAGCAATATCTGACATTGCAGTGATGATGCAAACTACCTCAGGCATTCACAAAATGTTCTCAGCATGGGAGACTCATCACTCAGATTCACTAAAAGCTTTTCCCCAGCCTTTCTAGAGTGTATTGATGACAATGATGAGAGACAGAATTTGAGAACAGGAACAGCAAATGCTGTGAGAAGGCACAAGCCCAGAGCTGCAGGTCTGTTGTTGAATTTCTCTCCAGAGGATAATCCCATATATGTGTGTAATTTTTGTTTTTTTTTTTTTTGAGACAGTCTCACTATGTCGCCCTCCGTAGAGTGCTGTGGGGTCACAGCTCACAGCAACCTCAAACTCTTTGGGCTTAAGCAATTCTCCTGCCTCAGCCTCCCAAGTAGCTGGGACTACAGATGCCCACCACAACGCCCGGCTATTTTGGGGGTGTAGTTGTCGTTGCTGTTTGGCAGGCCCGGGCTGGGCTTGAACCTGCCACCTCCAGTGTACGTCGCTGGCGTCCTAGCCGCTTGAGCTACAGGCGCCACCTGTGTGTAATTTTTTTAAATTTATAACGCTGTTTCACAGTGAGACCTTGATTTCTTTTAGGCTCGCTTTCCTAATTTATAGACCAGTGAGCTCACATGCTATTCCCGCCAAGAGGTGGCTCTCTTAGCAACTGCTAAACTGCACAAAGGAAGTTTGCGGGTCCTTGATGTTTTCAGCCTAAGTAGGGCTGGTAAAGATTGAGATGAAGTTGGTCATTTTCACTGTAGTTCCTTCAGCGCTGTCAGCAGTCTTTCCACCATGCGGCCAGCAGATCTGGGGTGGTGGAAGGAAATTGAAAGCCCCACCCCTTCACTTGCAAGTGGGGAGTGTGGGGTCTGGGAAGCTCAACACAGCTCCTAGTCCCACTCCTATTCAGCCGAATATAGTGACAAACACATTCTCCTTTGGTTGCGATAGATTTAGATCCATGGCTGTCACCAGCTTGGGGACTGGGAAACTGCCACCTAGGAAATGCATCAGAAATGCTGCAAGAGGCTCCAGAGGAAGTTTCAGTGGCCTCTGGGGAGGACAGGCCCACAAAGGCCCACAGAGGGGCATGAAACCAGAGGGTGAGCTGCCAGGGAACTGTAGGTGCAGCATGTAATTCACACGCAGTTGCCATCAGTTCCTGTACTTAAGTGCTGTCTGTCCTCAGAACGTCCAAGTTGGCCTTTTCTGTGGCAACTAGTAAACTAGTGTTTGCAATGAGCGGGAAGAAGGAAATGGAATGCCCAGAGAAAAGAGAAACCAGGCTGACCAACTTGGATTTGAAATGATTTTTGGTCCCATGGAATGCTATGTTCCTTTGGTTCTTCAGCTTTAACCACAAATTATGGCTGTGCTCAGAATGACCTTTTTTTTTTTGGCTAGGGGCCGGGTTTGAACCTGCCACCTATGGTATATTGGGCTGGCGCCCTACTCCTTTGAGCCACAGACGCCGCCCAGAATGATCTTTCTTTAGTATTCTTTTTTCCTCTGCAAAGGCTCCTGACCTTTAGCTCTGTACACATATTGCTTCGCGCCCCAACCCTCTTCCAAGATAATCGAACCACCACAAGAAGAGATTAGGGCTGTGGGGGGACAAGGCAGCAGGAGGCCAGAGCATCAGGAGTTATCCTGCCGAGACTGTTGACCTTCTCCCCCCAAAACACAGGACAGAGAACCCTGGGTTGGGACGTATATGCCCATTGAACCAGAGAGACTTCGAGGCACCCCACCCCAAGGCAGCGTCAGGCCCAAGGGAGAGTCCGTCACGTCAGGAGTGCACAGCCCAGGACACAGAGCACGGACTGAGAGAAAAGCCCGCTGTCCAGGCAGATGTTCCTCCTGGTCCAGAGCTTAGCCCTGCTGCGCCAGGAGCTATGGCTTCTCATGACTCGTGCCTTGTGCTTCGGCCATCACAGCGCAGGGGCCTCACCAGTGTGGACTTTCCAGGACAGCCCCCGTCCCCTCCCTGCAGGAGGGGGACTGGCTAAGAACCCTCATCTCAGCGGCTGAAGCACCCCAGGCCTGAAGCTGTGCCGACACTCCGGGCCAGCATGTGGGTCCGGGCATTGTGACCTCAGCTGTTCCACACACACAGAGCTTGGCACATACCCTGACCTTGGCCTGTAAGTTGCATAGGACAGTGGCCTGGCCCAGGGGCTGTTGTGGGGAGGTTGGGAAGTTGAAGAACACTCTGGCCTCTTCCATCATGTCGGCCAAGAGGGCAGAACTGAAGAAAACAAACCTGGTAAAGGAGAAACCTTGCTGGTGCCTCTCTGAGCGCCTACTGAACGAGCTGGAGGGTGGGCGGGGGGCTCGGGGAATGCGCCATTGAATCTTGGGCTTTTCTTTCTCTGTTCGGAGCATAAAGTGGCCTCTCAGCCTGGAGTGGGTGTGAGGTTGATCCGTGGTCTGGCTGTGAGAAGGAACGAGGCCTCTGCCGACTCTGCGGGACTAGGAGCACTGCAGTCCCCCCCTCCCTGCTACTCACACCTCGGTGACCCGCACGAGGCCTGCGTCTAACTGGCAGGTCTAAGGCTCAATTGATCTTACTGGATAAATGTAATCATCCCCTCCATTTTACAGATGAGGAAATGGTGGCTCAGAGAGACTAATTAACTTGCTCAAACTGACAGAGCTGGTAACGAGGTCAGCTGAGAGTAGGACTCGCGTTTGTCTGTCCCCCAGGCCCAGGCCCCGGACGCTGCTGCTGCTTCCAGTTCTCTTAAAGCACTTTCTCCACGCAGGCCCCTCCGGCAGCGAGAGGGCTGCCTGCCGGTCGGGCAGGAAGGGCATATGTTCCTGAGAAGAGGATGACGTAGCGAGATTTGAGTTGTCAGGAATCAGAACTGCATGCTGGGGCGGGGGGCTGTGGGCCTGAGCACGAGCTCGGTAGGACAGGCAGGTCGGGATGGGGCGGGTGGGGGCTCCCCTTGCCAGGGCCAGATGTTATCCTCCCCCAACCCTGACCCCTGACAGGCTGAATCCCAGCCTCCTCTTTCTGCAGAGCAAGACCTACAAGGCAATTTGCTTGGAATTGAAGCCAGAGTCGACCAAATTAAGAAGCGTTTTTGAGGCCATGCCACCAGCCAGGCCTGAGATCCGTGGGGAGGTGATCTGGAGTCAGGGGTCAATCGCTATTTCTGGCAGCCAAGACCTGTCCCAGGTGCTGGGGGTACACAGAGAGAGGAACTCTTTGCTGCCATAGAACTTCACACTAGTAAACAGTTAGATACATAAATGAAAAACAGTGACAACAAAACCAGTAGTGTTATCTGCTCTGCAGGAAATTGAGAGAGAGACGTGACTGGGTGGCCACTGGGGGTGGTCAGGAAAGGCCTCTTCCTTTGAGCTGGCAGGTGAAGAACAAGACTCTGGCCACGCAAAGATGGAGGGGGAACTTTCTAGTCAGAGGAAGGAGCTCACACAGAGGCCCAAGGTGGGAATGAGCTTGGTGGCCAGTCGAGGACAGACAGGGCTGAGGCCCAGCAGGCCAGGAAGGGAGTAGAAGGAGATGAGCCAAGAAGGAAGGAGAAGGATGGAGGAACCTTCTGACCAGCGTGGCCGCCAGCTTTCCCCTCTGCCCTGGCCCTACGGGAGGAGCAGAAACTCGGGGTGAGCTCTCCTGCCTCTACCATTCCTCCCCACACCTACAATTCCCAACATTCTGCACTTCTTTTTAATCAACAGACATGTACCTACAAAGGACTTAAACCAGAAGGGCTGCCCACCAAAACAGGAGTGACACGGGAACTAAAGGTGAGCGTGAGGACCCCGACAGCTCAGACAGATTCTCAGCCAGTTGAGAGTAAGTTGCCCCCAGATCTTGCTTCTTTCCTAGAAACAAGCAAATTCTCTTACACATCCATAGTACGATTACCAAAATCAGGAAATGAATATAGATACAGTACCAATCTGTGGCCTGAAATTATTCTAATTTCATCAACTGTCTCATTAATGTATTTCAAAACAAAATAAAACCCTTTTTTGATTTAGGAGAGAATCTAGGATCACACAGTGGCCCTAATTGCCATGTCTCTTTACTCTGCTTCAATCAAAGCAGTTCTCCAGTCTTTTTGTCTTTTGCGATATTGACATTTTTTTGGTAGAATGACCCTTAATTTGGAATATTTATTTTGTAGAATTACCCTTAATTGGCAGTTCCCATAGCTCAGTGGGTAGGGTGCTGGCCACATACACTGAGGTTGGCGTGTTCAAACCCAGCCCGGACCTGCTAAACAACAATAACAACTGCAATCAAAAAATAGCCAAGCGTTGTGGTGGGTGCCTATAGTCCCAGCTACCTGGGAGGCTGAGGCAGGAGAATTGCTTGAGCCTAAGAGTTGGAGGCTGTGACTCCAAGGCACTCTAGCAAGGGCAACATAGTGAGACT
The DNA here is from genome assembly GCA_963574655.1 of Perodicticus potto. Lineage (NCBI taxonomy): Eukaryota > Metazoa > Chordata > Mammalia > Primates > Lorisidae > Perodicticus > Perodicticus potto. The sequence continues at coordinate 6,518 of CAUYRH010094865.1, forward strand.
CTGTCTCAAAAAAAAAAAAAAAAAGGTGGGGGGCCGGCACCTGTGGCTCAGTGGGTAGGGCGCCAGTCCCATGTACCGAGGGTGGCGGGTTCAAACCCAGCCCCAGCAAAACTGCAACAACAACAACAAAAAAAAAAAAAAAGAAAGAAAGAAAAAGAAAAGAAAAGAATTACCCTTAATTTAGGTTTGACTCATGCTCCCTTGTGATTAGCTTCAGAATGTCCAGGAAGGGACGGTGTGGCTCTTTCAGGGGTTGGGGGCACGTGCTGCCCCAGGGACCCCCCCACCCACGGTCTTCACAGCAGCCTTTCTCTCCTCCCTGGTGGAAATCTCACTCTTTCCTCTTTCGAATCTGCCCCAGGCTCTTTCCTTTCCTCTGTGGATGGTTTCCCGTCTTCCACCCAAGATAAGTTTCTTACTCCTCCTCTTCCCCATTTTATTTCTCAGAATGAACTTAGGGAGGTGAGGGAAGAGCTCCAGGAAAAAATGGAGGAGATAAAACAGGTAACAAGATGAGGCCTTCTATAACAGGGGAGGGAAAATATAGCTTTTTTTTCTTTACAAGCTTCCTTTATATTTTTTATTTTTTTATTTTTGAAGTAAATTTATTTTAGGTTAATGTGCGGGTACAAACAACCAGGTCAAAATATTCGATTTTGTCAGGTAGAGTCCCTCTTGTGGTTCTGTCCCACACACAAAAGGTTTGTCCAACCCCCACCCCACCCCCACCCCCACCCCCACCAAGGAAAGTATAGTTTCAAGAAAAATATAGTGCTTAACAGCGGAGGAAATCAAGAATTGCATGGAAAAAACAATCCAACCAATTCCGTCCTAATCTCTTGAGTGCTAAGTGCTGGGCAGTTTAGGATATTTATTTCTTACTTGTTTGATGCCTAAATTCCATTTTTGAGAGACTCGGGACTCTGGGAGGCAGCTCATTGATAAGGTTGGACTGAGGTAACCTTAGTGATAAAGCCGAATGAGAGGGGCGGACTTGGAATTTGGGGTCATCAAGGTCCAGTTCCATCCTCCTCAGTCATTCCCCCTGAGTGTTTCTGAGTGAAACAGAAACTCTTCTTGTTTCTGTGCTACAGCCACCTGCGGCAAGCTCAGGGCAAGGGCTTAGTCCGGCAAGAAGGGATAACTGAAGCTGTGGTCTGAGCTCCACATGCAAGCCTGGCGGTAGCCAGATCTGAGCTGTGCCAAGGCTGGTGATGGGCTGACGTGATGGCACAAGCACCCCGGTCCCTTCATAGACTCCTGGGGGAAAAAGTGGCTCCAGCAGGCTGTTGTTACTCATGCCAGAGGAGCAGCCACTGTCTTTTGCTTAAATGCCGGAAAGACACCACAATTGACTTTAATAATGTGTTCTGATAAACACACAATTATCCAGCTGTGCCTTTCGTTTTCACTAGATAAAGACTATAATGGACAGGGATTTTGACAAGCTTCATGAATTCGTGGAAATTATGAAGGTAAGCATTACGACTGGCCTTCCGGGGGCCAGTACTCTATGGGAAACTGTGGACGAGATGCCAGCCCCTGCCCTCCAGGTGCTTATAATTTGGAGTAGAACCAAACCCCATTGCAGGAAAGAATTGCAAGCTAAATAATTGGCTGCTAGTTAATTAGGCGTTTAGAGATATGAGTAATCAATGTGGGCTGGAATAACCCGGAAAGTCCTTAGAAAATTAGTCTTAAGTTAAGCCTTGAGGGCTTGCTTGCCTTTGCTTAATGCAAATCTAATAAAAAGCCCAAAACATAATAAGATTCTTTTTAAACTCAAAACAATCAATCATTAGGAAGCTACTTTAGATTCTAGACCAGAGGCTCACCTGGAACACTAATAAAGAAGACAGAGCCCAGACTCATTTTCATGTGGTCTTGAGTCCTTGTATTTTTGACAAGTTCCTCAGACATGTGATAACTACTGATGTAGAAGCCTAAACAGATAAAAGCAAGTATCTACACATTTTCAAGAGTTGTAAGGGGGCGCTCACCTTATCAGATATTACAATTCATGATAAAAACACAATTACCAAATCAGGATGACCACAGCCCATCGACTACCAGACAAATAAAATGGATAACCCTGTAACAGCCTCTCTACCAGGGATGTACAAAGACTTACTTGAGAGGATTTTAAAAATCCATTTACCTAGGACCCCAGCCCAGAAGAACTGAGTAAAAATCTGCAGCGTTTGGTCACTTGCTCAAAACCATAAGTGATGCTGATGCATGGCCCTGGGTGAGAACCAAGTCCTAAACCCTTCAGTAGCAGTTATTGATCTTGGCTGTACATTAGAATTTCCAGGGGGAGCTTTGACCGCCCCCCCAATACCCAGGATATGCCCTGCAACAATCAAATCAGAACCTCCTGGGATGAGCTCCAGGCACTGGAGGTTTTTAAAGCTTACCAGGTGATTCCAATGTACACTCAAGGCTGAGAACCATAGCTCTATAACATTTAAAATATGATGAAGGTGACTTTTTGATGTTAGTAAGGAGAGGATTATATAATAATACTAAGAACATTGCTTAGTAATGTTCTTAGTATTAAGAAGTAATACTTATTTACTTCAACAATACTTACTTGTTGAAGTAAAATAATCCAGTTAACACTATAAACTGAAATAGTTTATAAAAAGAATTTAAATAATATAAACTAGTAAGAAGAAATTTTAAGTAACAATTTAACTGGATGTTCTAAATATAAATACAATGGAAGGAAATACTGATCTATTTAACTACATGAGATTTTAAAAAATAATCATGGCGGAAAGCACCACATGCACACTAAAAAAACAAAAGTTTGTGGAAAGCAATTTTCTAAAAATATTATAAGCATAGACAAAAGGTTTTTATCCACAACATATAGACTCACCCAAATCAATAAGAACCAAATATGAAAATACGAAAGCGTGAGAATGATCACACAGAAGAGAATAGAACTAAAAAGTAAACACATTAAAAAAGTTTTGCCTCATTAGTCAAATACTTGTAAATAAGCCATAAATAATTTTTGCATTCAAATACATAAAATTTTAACTTATGACAATTAGAGAACAAGGCAGGAATGTTCTTAACACTGCTGAGCAAAGTACAAAACTGGAACATTTTTATAAAACTGTACAGAACTGGACCAATATTAGACAATACATATAAAATAATTACCCTCTTAATTTATCAGTTTCACTTCTCAGAATTTAGCCCATGAGAAATACCAGATGCGTGTATATAAAAAGATGTTCATAACAGGATTATTTACAATAACACAAATTTGTACACAATGGCAATTTTCAACAGTAGGGAAATAGCCAAATAAATTACGGTATATCCGTATAATGAAAATTAGGAACTATTCAAGATAATATTTAGAAAGAATGTTTATAACAAGAACTAATAAAGCAAGATACAAGTAATATATACAGGCTGATCTCACCTAGGTTAAAAAAAATTAGGTTAGTAAATATATAGAAAAAAGACTGGAAAGAGATATACCAAAGGGATTAATAACAAGTATTTCCAGTTGAGAAATTTCATTTTGTTGATGTCACTCTGTACTGTCCAAGTTTTCTACAAAGGGTGTGCATTAATTATTTCCATATTAAAATGCAAACACAGTGATTTGTCGGTGGGTTGAGCAAGGCACAAAGGAAGCTATTTCAGGCAGGGGAACAGCTTGAACACAGCAGGAAGCAGGAGGAACCGGTTGTGTATTAGGGCCAGTGGGGAGATCAGTCATGAAGTGTAACCATTTGGGGAAACTGGGAGAAAGAAAATTGTATGGGCACAAAGGCAGTGGATAAGGAAGGCTTTTGAAAGACACACAGGCAAGCTGGGACTTGGTGCTATAAGCAGCAAGAGGCCTCTGGAGATTCTCAATCAAAGAACTTTGCTGGGAGCAGCATTTCCAGAAGCTTAGACCAGCAGGTGTTTGCAAGGTGGCCTGGGTGGGGGATGGGTAGTAGGTGCGGATGTCTGGCAGCAAGAACACCAGACAGGAACAGCATCCAAGTTCAAGGTGAGGAGAGCTGGACCAGGTGTAGGGATAGGAAATGGGTAAAGCTGAAAGACACATTGAAGGAAAAATAATAGTTCCTGGTGACTGATTCGATATAGAGAATGAAGTCTCGGGAGGTAAGCCACTGTAATGATGCCAGAGTTTTAATCTGGGTGATTAGAAGCAAGCGGTGACAATGACAAGGATAATGGGGAGACAGAACTAACTCAGGAGGGAAAAGAGGTCAGTTCGGAACATGGTGAGTTTGAAGCGTTGGTGAGGCGTGTAAGAACATAGGACATTTGGACTCTGATGTTTTGGGCCTATGGGGCATGGACTTCAAGGATATTTGACTCTATTTATAAATACAAATATTTTATTCAAAATAACTAACATTTAAAAATGCTTTTTCAGAAGGTATTTTCTGAGATAATTTCTACCAGACAGCATAATTCTCTGATCAATTTTCCATAGTAAATCAATCCAACAGTTATTAAATCTTTCATTTTTTTATTAAAACTATTTTTACTGGAGTAAATTATTTTCATGTATATTTTATGATGATCAACCCAAACCAATTATTTTCATGTATAGTTTATGATGATCAACCCAAACCTGTTCTTTGTTCATAAGAAATACTGTCAATTAAAGCTTCTGCCATTGTAGAACTTTTTTCATGTCCTCTATTTCTATCCAATTTTCCCAGGTCAAATTTTATAGATCTAAGCTTTACCAAGAGATATTATTCTTGGCTCGGCGCCTGTGGCTCAACGGGCTAAGGCGCCAGCCACGTACACCTGAGCTGGCGGGTTCGAATCCAGCCCGGGCCCGCCAATCAACAATGACAGCTGTAACCAAAAAAAATATGGCCGGCGTTGTGGCGGGCGCCTGTAGTCCCAGCTACTTGGGAGGAGGAGGCAGGAGACTCACTTGAGCCCAGGAATTGGAGGTTGCTGTGAGCTGTGATGCCACAGCACTCTATCCAGGGTGACAGCTTGAGGCTCTGTCTCAA
>CAUYRH010094866.1:0-19886 GCA_963574655.1 Perodicticus potto
AACAACGACAACTGCAACAGAAAAATGGCCGGGCGTTGTGGCGGGCACCTGTAGTCCCAGCTACTTGGGAGGCAGAGGCAAGAGACTCGCTTGAGCCCAGGAATTGGAGGTTGCTGTGAGCTGTGATGCCATGGCACTCTATCCAGGGTGATAGCTTGAGGCTCTGTCTCAAAAAAAAAAAAAAAAAGAAAAGAAAAGAAAATTAAAAGGGAATATTGTACAGATGCTTTCTTCCCTCAGAGAGGGGAAAATAATGTGCATAGTCCCAAAAAACACGAGGTTTAAACTTTATTCCAAAGCCAAGGTACCAGAAATTGAGGACCTGGACAGTAGAAAAAAGGCCAGAAAGCCAGTGGAGGTGGCACAGCTGAAGAAATGGATCTTCGGAGTCCAGAAAGTCGTGGTCTTTCCTGATAAGTTGCTGGCAAAAGACACTAAAGTTGATCCTGGCTGGAGGAGTGAGAAGGCAGGAGAACTGGGTCCTCTCCTTACTAGGTATCATGCTCGACCAGCTGTCTCTTATTCCCTTCTCTATCACTGATAGCTTCTCCTGGCATGGGCATGATGGGAGGATAAGGACTTCATCTGAAGATCATCCCCTGTCCGTTTTCTCCAATGAAGAAACTCATGGCTTTGCAGAGGCTGTGTGCTACTAAGGGAGATGGCTTGCATCAGAAAGCACCTTCTAGCTTATGAGAAAAAATTTGCCCCTGTCCCCACTGTCATCCTTATCAACATCATTGCCATTAATTAAATCTTTCAATTCAAATGTATTGAAATGATTATGTGCCAGACATTGAGCTAGGCACTAAGGAATGACAATAATGTTCAGATACACGGTTTCTACCTGTAAGTTCATACCCTAGCAGGCCTTCAAGCATGTATGTGGAAGTAGCACTAGGCTTGATGCTATTCTGATTGAGAACTATGACCTGGTTCCTGCTTTCAGGGACTCTGGGATGGAGGAAGGCACCCAAAAACATAAAAAGTGGAGGATTACATATACCCAGTATGTTAACAGTTTTTCACCTAGAGGAGGCTTATTTGCCTTATGGGGTTCCAACAGCAAATGCTTAGAGCTTTGATCCCAGCATGCCTTTAGGATGCCCACATCTGTCACAAATAAATGAGGACTCAGGAATTGATGTTATTTTTTTCTACAGGATTTAGTCAGAGGTATGATCATTCCCCAAGCAGTCCCTTATAGGCTTCAGGTCTTAAAAGTTGCAGGAATTTGAGACATTACCAAGGACAAAAGGCTGTGGGGAATTTTGGCAGACCAGAGGGTCAGCAGGGAAGTCTTATCCTAGAGGTTACTGAATGAAGAGAAGGGTGGGGTTATCACAGCCAAGAGGAACTTTCCAGTTCTGAAGGCACTCTCTGGCCCTACATCCAGGGCATTGTGAATTCCACCCTGTGCATTCATTTATGTCACAATAACCAACAAGAATGGGAATTCCACATCACCATTTTTACCCTCCAAAATATGACACCTGCTTCACACCTATAATCCCACCAACTCAGGAGGCTAAGGTGAGATGATCGCTTGATGCCAGGGGAGTTGGAGACCAGTGACCAGGCTGGGCTAAATAGGAAGACCTTATTTTTAAAAAATAAAATAAATTGTTTTTAATTAGCCAGGCATTGATGGCACACACCTATAGTCACAGCTCCTCAGGAGGCTGAGGCAGGAGGATTGCCTGAGTCCAGGAGTTTGAGGCTGCAATGAGCTATGACCACATCACTGCACTCCCACCTGGGTGACAGAGCAAGACCCCATTTCTAAAAACAAAAACAAAACAAAATATGACAACCAGTAGCAATTATTCAGCACAGACTAGAGGTCTCAATATTCCTTGGTACGTGGAGGACTATCTCTGAACTTCTTGGCAAATTCTAAGTGCTTACATCTTTGCCCCAACCCCCTGGCAAGTTCCAAAATAATAAAGCAGAAAATAAGATGATGCAGATACACAGTGTCTCTTTCTGACCTACCTCCTTTACTCAGCCTCTGTCTGAAATGTCAGGCTTGGCTCCTCAGGGAACAAGATCCTGAGGAAATGGGGTCAGAGCTGAAGGAGCAAAGCGGCCTGAGAGGGATTAGGAAGGAAGGTGGAGGAAATGAATGAGGTTACGGGAACAGAGTAGGGAGGGGGGGTCCTATCCCTCAGCACCTCTTCCCACTCTGGTGCCTCTGTCTCCTTGTATCCCTTCCCTCTTACTCCCAGGGTAACCGGATGGCCTGGATTTTGACCTTCAGTGCTTTTGCTGACACATTTTGTCCCTCACTATGGCCCGCCACCTTCCGTCTTCTTGGTTGTCTCATTTGTTCTTTCTCCTTCATTCAGACTGAAAGACATTCACCCCCTTACACTTCTTCCATGCTCAGTGGGAGTCTAATTTCCTTACTAAACCACAGCCTTTTAAAAATGAAGATTCCTCCACCTCAACAATAAAGCTTATGGTGGAAGTTTTCAAACAGGTAAAAGGGTAAATGTAGAATCAGAGACATTAAAATTCTAGAATATTGGACCTAGTGGCACTCCGTGGAAAATACAAAGCAGATTAAAAAAAAAAATTAGAGGACACATTGGAGACTATATATGATTTGGCCACTTGAAGTTACAGATTGGGAAACAGATGTCCAGACAAGGGCAAGACTTGTCAGAGGCCATCCAGCAAATTAGAGAAAGGGCAAGGGATCAGGTGTCCTGCATCCTGCCTAAAAACCTCCAAAGGAATTTAGATGGAATATTACTCAGCAATAAAAAGGAACAAACTGCTAGGCGTGGTGGCTCATGCCTATAATCCTAGCACTTGGGAGGCTGAGGCAGTGGATTGCCTGAGCTCACAGGTTCCAGACCAGGCTGAGCCAGAGTGAGACCTCATATCTAAAAATAGCCAGGTGTTGTGGCCGGTGCACCTGTAGTCCAAGCTACTTGGGAGGCTGAGGCAAGTGGATCACTTAAGCCCAGGAATTTGAGTTTGCAGTGAGCTATGACGCCATAGCACTCTTCCAAGGGTGACAAAGTCAGATTCTGTCTCAAAAAAAAAAAAAAAAAGAACAAACTACTGATACATTCTGCCACATGGATAAGACTTGAAATCAGTGTGCTTAGTAAAAGAAATCATACAAGAGACTACATATTGTATGATTCCTTTATATGAAATATCTAGAAAAGGCAGAAAGTGGTTTCCTAGGCCTGGGGAGTGGGAGCAGGGATTATCTGCAAATAGGCACAATAGAATGTTCTGGGGTGATATGGTAATGGCTGCATAATTCTATAAATTTACTTTCAAAATCATAGAATTGGGCAGCACCTGTGGCTCAAAGGAGTAGGGCACCGGCCCCATATACCAGAGGTGGTGGGTTCAAACTCAGCCCTGGCCCCCCCCACCCAAAAAAATGCTGGATTGTCAAAATCATAGAATTATACATGTATAATGGGTAAATGTTATAGTTTGAAAATTATATCTCAATCAAGCTGTTTTCCCAAAACAAAAGGATTTAGATAGATTTATGGATGAGAGATCAATGATATACAGGAGACCTCGTATGGGGAATGTTCCAAGAAATAAATATAGCTGTCACTGCTATATCCCTAAAGGTCACTGTGAGGGACAGAGGATATGGCTCCCCAGACTATGGAATACCCTGGCTGTCATTTCTTTATTTATTTATTTTGAGACAGAGTCTTGCTCCATCAGCTGGGCTAGAGTGCCATGGCCTTAGCTGAGCTCACAGCAACCTCAGATTCCTGGGCTCAAGTGATCCTCCTGCCTTAACCTTCTAAGTAGCTGGGACTATAGGCGCACACCACCACACACAACTAATTTTTTTATTTTTAGTAGAGATGAGGTCTCACTTTGCTCAGGCCAATGTGGAACTCCTGAGCTCAAGCGATCCTCACACCTTGGCCTCCCATAATACTAAGATTATAGGAATAAGCCACCACGCCTGGCCATTTCTCATTTTTTAAAATGTCCTCCCATGTCCTCACATAAGCTTTGGGGTGCCTGTGCCTCAGTGAGTAGGGCACCGGCCCCATATACCAAGGGTGGCGGGTTCAAACCGAACCCGGGCCAAACTGCAACAAAAAGTAGCTGGTGTTTTGGCAGGCGCCTGTGGTCCCAGCTACTCAGGAGGCTGAGGCAAAAGAATCGCCTAAGCCCAAGAGCTGGAGGTGGCTATGAGCTGTGACACCCCAGCACTCTACTGAGGGACAAAGTGAGACTTGGTCTCTACAAAAAAATACTAATAAAAAAATAAAATAAAAAAAATACAAAAAACCCCATAAGCTTCCTAAGGAGAACAGGTATGTCTTGGGCAACACCCTACAACTTGTAGCACTGTGACCAACACGCAGATTGTGTTTCACAGAAAATGAAAATACACTCAGTTCCACGATGTCAGGTGCTTATGGGTACCTTGGGGAACCAGCTAGTTTCTAGAGCAGCGCCTGAGTGGGAACAGTTTGTATTCCCCACATCTGACTTTCCCAGGCACCCTCTCCCCAAGAGAGGAGATATGGGTTATTTTTTAGAGATGAGGTCTCACTTTGCTCAGGCTGATGTGGAACTCCTGAGCTCAAGCGATAAACAAAAAGACCTATTTGTTTTATCTCCTGTTAAGATTTCCCTCTTCCCCAGTGTTCCCACTCACCTTCTTCAAGTCTGCCTCAAAAATACAAATGCCCCTGGGACAAATAAGCTATGATATCTTTGACATTCTCCATCTGGTTCCACACATCTAATCCCTCTCCCTTCCCTTCATACCAGCACCAAACCAGGCATAGAGATATCAAAACCAGATTCAAATATATGATAAACATAATAGAAGAGATGAATGCTTTGAAAGTTGGTCCATAGTTGGGCACATGGATCACTCTAGGAGGCTGAGGCAGATGGATTGCCTGAGCACACAAGTTTTGAGACCAGCTTGAGCCAGAGTGAGACCTCATCTCTAAAAATACCCAGGTGTTGTAGCGGGTGCCTATAGTCCCAACAACTTGGGAGGCTGAGACAAGAGAATCTCTTTAGCCCAAGAGTTTGAGGTTGCTGTGAGCTGTGATGCCACAGCACTCTATTGAGGGTGACAAAGTGAAACTCTGTCTCAAGAAAAAAAAAAAAAAGAAAGTTGGTCTATAGTCTGATTTCCTTTAGACCTAGGGCATAGGCTCCAGAGATTATTTTTAGAGCCAAAAGTATTATCTATAGAGGTAACTGCAAAATATCATCACAGTTTCTTATCCAGTTTTATTTTCTGTGCTTTGGTAAATGAGATTTCTCCCTGCCCTGCCACTCCAACGGCTTTACCACCATTTGATTCAACTTCAAGTTAGACCTCACTTCCTCCAAACATTCCTCAACTGACCTCAACAGCCACTGATTCTTTCGAGACTTGGGTGTTGTGTTTGTAGCCCATAATTTCATACTGCCTTATAGGTAACTTTACAATTTCTCCTAAGTCATTTTATATATGTTTGTCCTTTCTCCCCAACTCTGAGAAAAGGGAATCATTAGCTCTGGTATTTCTTATCAGCAACTAGTGCAAACCACTGCATCTAGCAAAGTTGAGTCAATATTGGTTATTTAACTGTTTTCTTTTCTTTCTTTCTTTTTTTTTTTTGAGACACTGTCTCACTATATAGCCCCAGGTAGAGTGCGTGGCATCACAGCTCACAGCAACCTCAAACTCTCGGGCTTAAGCAATTCTCTTGCCTCAGCCTCCCAAGTAGAAGGTGCCCGCCTGAATGCCCAGCTATTTTTTTGTTGTTGTTGCAATTGTCATTGTTTTAGCAGGCCCAGGCTGGGTTCGAACCTGCCAGCCTCGGTGTATGTGGTTGGTTCTGTAACCACTGTGCTACGGGGTGCCGAGCCTATTTAACTATTTTCTCCAACTAATATTGATGATCCATTCCTGAAAGTTGAAGATAAAAGCCCTGCAGACTGAAAGTAAGGAAGGCCTCAGGTTTTGTGAGGCCTGATGTTTTTTATTTTTTTTCCTCAATAATGTTTGGGGTTCCTCTTTAAGTGAAAGAGTAAAAAAAAAAATTATAAACATAGAATTAGATACAGGGGCTTGGCACCTGTAGCTCAGCGATTAGGGTACCAGCCATATACACCAGGCTCGCCCAGGGCCTGCCAAACAACGACAACTGCAACCAAGAAATAGCCAGGTGTGTGGCAGGTGCCTGTAGTCCTAGCTACTTATGAGGCTGAGGCAAGAGAATTGCTTAAGCCCAAGAGTTTGAGGTTGCTGTGAGCTGTGACGCCACTGTACTCTATCGAAGGCAACATGGTGAGACTGTCTCAAAAAAAAAAGAAAAGAATTAGGTACAGGGCCTTTAAAGGGGGTCTGTGCAAGTAAGGGGCTGTGACTAAGTGTAAGGGAGTCATTGTAAGTCTGTATCTGACTGAAAGAATGAAGCCTACTTAAACATCCCGCCCAACTTTCAGCCCTGACTGAATTAGGTGTCTAATCCTGGTTTTTCCTGTGTATTTCCTGTACCTAACACATCTATTCCACAAGATGGCTCTGGCTCAACAAAATGGCTTTGGCAGCCAAGTCTCTCTAGCTAATGAAAAAGTCCCCAAGGGGTGATTGACACTTCTCCCACTTAGTAACTTGGTGGCACTTGGAACAGTGCTCCTCTCAGAGCAGGTGGTTTCTCCTGCTGTGTATGGTAGAGGTTGAGGAACTTGTACCCAATTCTGGAAGCCCCTGATGGCTCAATGACTATGAGGAGTTGTGTTGTGCAGTGGAAAGGCCTGGAATGTTCCAGTACATTCCACCAGTGGCCTCTGTGACCCTTGCTTCCATTCAACTTTGGCAAAGGCCTGGTAGTCTACAAAGTAGCCTGTATTCTGCTGGGGTAGGAAGCAGCTTGGCTTTGCTTCTTCCTTGCCACTCTGATAATATCACATAGCTGGCACTTGGAAGTATCACCCAAAAGCTCCATCCAATTCTCTGGCCTCCTGGGTGTTTGCCCAGAATATCACGTCAAGGTTTAGATACCAACCCTGTTATTCACTATAGCAGCATATCTATTAAAATTAGATACCAACTCTGTCAACTTCTTGGTCCTATACATTCAATTCTGAATTCTTCCTCCAGGTAGCAACTCTGGGATTTCTGAACCAGTGGTGGGTCTGCATTCCTCAGAATGCCCAAAGAATCCCCATCACCTGTGGAGACAGTGACATCAGGGCTCCAGAAAGTAATGCAACTATGATGCTACAGGCCATGTATCCCTGCTGCACAACACTGGTGAAAGCTTACTGGGCGCTTACAATAGGCTAAGCAACTTGCACACGTGGTCTCAATTAATCAGACCCCTGACTACACTATACAGTGGGTATAATTATCCCCATTCAGGTAACTGAGGCTCAGACAAGTTAGGAAACATACTGATGATAGCTAGAAGTGACAGATCAAATGCTTTCAAAGATTGAGTGCATAGCCAATACTGGGGTGCTCAATGGACTAGGTAAGAGGGACCCAGACATAGACAAGTTAGAAATACAGACCAGTCATGCCATAACCATACCTCTGGGTCCCTTTCACCTTTTTGAGCTCTAAACTCTCTAGAACTCAGATTTTGTTTACACTGTTAGGAAATTATGGAGGTAAGTCTGGTAGGTTCTAGTTGCCCCTGGTATGGGAGTTGAACTCTGTGAAAGCATTACCAATGTGTTTTGTCTCCAGTGGACTAGCCTAGGACCAAATCCATTCCCCTTCCATAAGCTTCCTACCTTAGAAAGGAGAGGAAGATGGGGGCATGTAGGGCAGAGGGGTTCCATGAAAAAGAAATCAGAGAAGGATTAAAAGAGGAGGGTGGTGCTGCCCTTTCCGAAAGCCTGCCTGAGTGAGGGAGCCAGGACTCCTAAGAAACTTCAGCAGTGTGCCAGGGAAAGTGAGAAAGCCCTTCACAGGTCAAAAGAGAAGCTGTAAAAGAGTGCCTGGGGAAGACTTGGTGGAAGAAAGTGGGAGAGGATGTAAGAATATACCAGGACTGGAAATGTGTTTATTCTGATATTATCAAAAATCCAAAGTAAAAAAGACTCACCCCTTGACTCTGGCTCCCCACTTTTGGGGTGGGGCAGCCAAATAGGGGGAACTCTTGCTGGACTGTGCTCTCCTTTGCCAGAAAACACTGGCTGTGTTGCCTGCCCAGCCTGCCAGAATACTGCTGGGAAGAGTGACTGACCGCTGTGTTTGCTTGATAAATGATGGGCACCCCTGCCTGCTGCCCATTCTCTCTTTTCGCCTTGCTTAGTTTGCAGCCTTCTGCCTGGCAGGGAGCCTCAGGGCAGGGGTTGGGGAGCAGGGTCCTGCAGACAGTATTTAATACTCAATGATTTATAGGTTGCTGGAAGGGAAGGAGTGGCAAGCCCAAGAGAGGAAGCCCTGAGCCTAGTTTCCATGAAGCATTCAGCACACCACTGACAAGAGTCAAGGTATCTATTTTCTTGATGCCTGTGCCTCTAGACCCAGCTATGACAGGATGCAGCCTTCAACCCCTCCTGGGGTCCAAGACTCTGTTCTACCTTGTGTGAGAATGCTGGAACTGGCTGGCCTGAGGCTAATGGACACACATCCAAATCCTCAACCTTTTCTTTGAGTTTTACACTGCTGGGAGAGGGAAGAAGTAAGTGAGGTCAAGCAGCTCAATAGCTGTTTTTGGAGGATTTATTTTTTTAATATACAAGAATTCTTTTGAACCCTCCATGGTTCCAAGAAAAACTATGTGAAATGTCCCTTCTTATGGGGCCAGGGGGTTAAGTGCCAGGGATGGAAGGCTACATGCCAGGGATGCTGGTTGCAGGGATTCTTGGGACCGGGCTAATGGCCTCCCTGCTGTGGGCCCAGGAATACCAAGCCCAGGCACTGGTTGCCCTGAGAGATGCAGCCATTTTTACTTCTGATTGCAGGGCACCACTTCTGGGATTTTCCTTCTCTGGTGGGAAACAGAATAGAATATGCCCAAGGGACCAATGGGGCCTATGCCCAAGAGTTTGGGCACTGAAGGAGGTAATACTGAGGTGCTGGGGTAGGGTGAGAGCAATGATTTACCTGTTTAGATTATGGTCCCTGCTAGAGAAAAGAAGATACATTTTGTGAGAGCTCATGGTAATTGCCCTTCATAAGGATGATCACAAAAGGTCAAAGGATAGGCCATGAATGGCCCTAATGTCCCTGAAACAGTCCATTGTGTAGCTATTGTCTATACATGTAAAGGAACTCTCCCTTCTTGACCCTATTCATACTTTTCCTTTTTTGCTTCTGAGGTTTCCCAAGTGAATAATTGCATATTACCTTATTTACCCCTTGACCCAAGTCTCTCTCCTTTAAGCATTAACAACAAAATAGTTCAATACACATTTCTTAAGCCCCTCCTATGTGCCAGGCATTGTGCTAGGTGTTGGGGAAATACAGATAATTAATACACAGTCCCTTCTCTGGGGAATCTACAGCCTAGTTTTCAAAAGATTTCCCTTAGGGATTTGGTAAACAAATCTGCACTTTTCCTCTTTATATTTTCATATACACAGATCATAACCTCAGCTTCCATCTTTTCACGATTTTCTTTTTCTTTTTTTGACACACAGTCTCATTCTGTCACCCTGAGTAGAGTGCCATGGCATCATACATAGCTCAGCAACCTCAAATTCTTGGGCTTAAGCGATCCTTTTGCCTTAGTCTCCCAAATAGCTGGGACTACAGGTGACTGCCACAATGCCCAGCTAGTTTTTCTATTTTTAGTCGAGACAGAATCTGGCTCTTGCTCAGGCGGGTCTCAAACTCCTGAGCTCAGGCAATCCACCCACCTTTGCCTCCCAAAGTGCTAGGTTTACAGGCATGAGTCATCGCACACCGCCTTTTCATGAATTTTTTTTTTTTTTTTTTTTTTTGGAGACAGGCCCTTTCATGATCTTTTTTTTTTGAGACAGAGTCTTTGTCATGCTTAGTGGAATGCTGTGGCGTCATAGCTCACAGCAACTTCAAAATCTTGGGCTCAAGATATCCTCTTGTCTCAGCCTCCCAAGCAGCTGGGACTATAGGCACCCACCACAATGCTTGGCTATTTTTAGAAATGAGGTCTTGCTCTGGCTCAGGCTGGTCTTGAAACTGTGAGCTCAGGCAATCGACCTGCCTCAGCCTCCCAGAGTGCTAGGATTACAGGCATGAGCCATTGCTCCTGGCCCTCATGATCTTCTTAATGTTGCCTCATCTAGTAATCTCCAGTTAGATCAATTTAGATGAATTTCTATGGACTCTGATATGTTCTTCCTTAGCAGGTAAAGTGACCACAACTAGGCACTATATGTAAATACTATATAAATGTATGGGCAAGAGTTAGAGTATGTATTCTAGCTTCCTTCATTTATCCACTTGCCATTCATTCATACTTTCAATAGTCATTGAATGCCTAAGAGCCACTTTGCTAGGTGCTGAGAATGCAAAAATAAAATGGACACTGCCCTCATAAAATGTACATTCTGGCATGTGTGTTTTACCTGGAAGACAGAAGGTAAAGAATGCAAATATCAGGCTGGGCTTGGTGGCTCACAGCTGTAATCCTAGCACTCTAGGAGGCTGAGGTAGTGGATTGCTTGAGCTCATGAGTTCGAGACCAGCCTAAGCAAGAATGAGATCCTGTCTCTACTAAAAATAGAAAAACTAGCTGGGTATTGTCAGCACCTGAAGTCCCAGCTACTGGGGAGGCTGAAGCAAGAGGATTGCTTGTGCCCAAGAATTTGAGGTTGCTGTGAGCTATGATGCAATAGCACTCAACCCCAGAGTGATGAAGTGAGACTCTGTCTCAAAAAGAAAAAAAAAAATGCAAATATCACTCCATAATGTATGAGTACCAACCAAGAGTAGTGTTATGAAGAGAAGTGCAAGGTGCTGTAAGAGTGGGCAGTGAGGACCTTGATCTAGTCTAGTCCAGAGAGTTCAGGGAAGGGTTTCCTGAGGAAACAACATTTGAGCTGACATCTGAAAGATTTGTGGAAATTGGTTAAGAAGAGTATGAGGGAAGAACATTCCAGGCAGAACAGAATATGTGCAAAGGTCCTGAGGTATTATAGAAGGAACCAGTGAACTTCCAAGAACTACAGGAAGGCAGCACAGAGAATGAGAGGCAGATTGTGCAGAATGAGCTTGGAGAGTTAGCCAGAGGACAGACCACATAGGACAATACAGGCCAGGAAAAGATTTGGGTCTTTATTCCCACCATGGATAAGCACATACAATGAAAGTCTTTATAGAAGAGCTGACAATGGCTCTTTTCCCCAGATTACTAATCCTCCTTATTATTGTCTTGAAGGACACCAGTAATGATGGTCTAAACTACTAGGAACTTTCCTAGTGCCCCGGCATAGTGTGACTATGCTTGGCTGGGTCAGGGGAAGCCCCCAAATTCATGGATCTGTCCCAGGCTACATCCCTCAGGAGAGGGATGGCCCCTGCCAGTGTGCATGGAAGGGTAGGGTGGAGGGTGGGTGGAGTGTTTGGCCTGAGGTATCAGTTCCACAGTGATGTCTGGAACAGCCCCAAGACTATGGCTCTTGTTCCCAGATAACTCTATCATGTGCACCCCCCATTTAAATGGTCAACATGCCCTGCCACCCTCCCTATAGCAGCTGTGCTCCTCACCCAATCTGGAGAAGGTCCCTGGATAAGAATTCTGACTCTGCCCAAAGTCTTGGTTTGTTGTTGTTGGTTTTTTTCGTTTTTTTTTTTGAGACAGAGTTTCATTCTGTTACCCAGGCTAGAGTGCCTTGGTATCAGCCTAGATCATAGTAACTTCAAACCCCTGGGTTCAGGCCATCTTCCTGCCTCAGACTCTTAAGTAGGAGGGAAGTATAGTGGGACTACAGGTGCCTGTCACAACACCCAGGTAGTTTTTCTATTTTTAGTAGAGACAGGGTCTCCCTCTTGCTCAGGTTGGTCTTTTTTTTTTTGAGACAAAGCCTCAAGCTGTCACCCTGGTTAGAGTGCCGTGTCATCACAGCTCACAGCAACCCCCAACTCCTGAGCTCAAGCGATTCTCCTTGCCTCTGCCTCCCAAGTACCTGGGACTACAGGAGCCCGCCACACCACCTGGCTTTTTTTTTTTTTATGCCTCCCAACTGCCTGGGACTACAGGAGCCCGCCACACCACCTGGCTATTTTTTTTTTTTTTTTGGTTGCAGCTGTCATTGTTGTTTGGTGGGCTGGGCTGGATTCAAACCCACCAGCTCAGGTGTATGTGGCTGGAGCCTTAGCCACTTGAGCCACAAGCGCCGAGCCCTCAGGTTGGTCTTGAACTCCTAAGTTCAAGGGATACTCCTGCCCCAGCCTCCCAGAGTGCTAGGATTACAGGTGTGAGTCACTGCACCTGGCCCAGAGTCTTGAGTTAGGCCTCAGTACTGTTGGAAACCATGTATATACACATATCCTTGAAAGTTCTCTAGAGCTATTAATGGAAGCTGTGGGGGAATAGGGTCCTAATGGTTGGACTTGGCATTTCTGAAGCCCTTCCTTCCAGTCATATCTTTGGAGAATATAGTTTGGTGTAGTGACATCTGCTGGCAAGGCTAGGTAGGTAATAAAACGACCAGATGCCCAATCATCTTTGTGTAGTTTCCAGGATAGCAGGAAAATCATCCTTAATCCCTGAGATTAGCTTCGGGTAAGTAACCTCAGTTTGTTAGAACAAGACTAAGAAGTCCAAAGTTGTGGGTCTGAACCACATAAGGGCTGGTTTGCCTTAAATAGAGAAAATGTTTTTCCTAGTGTGGCCTGCATCCCTCACACTGGCCAGTTGATTCCCATTTGGGTACATTTAGTCACAAGGGAGATTGGGTAAGCATGTGTAAATGACTCAGAGGGACCCATTCTTGGCCCCCATTCCTGGGAAAGCATCTCCCAACAAATAAAAAGACCCACATTTTACAGAAGGCAGAATGCAGGGCCATTTTTCATCTTCCTGTGGTTGATTGGTTTGGGAAACTTTCTGGTTTCTCCCAGTCACTAGGAAAATAGTGTCTATGTGGAACTGTCTTCGAGGTTCTTATAATGGACAAGAGTGACTATGGCTAGTAAAGTGGCTACTCAGCATTTGGCTTGGATAAGACACAACCTGCCTCCTCATTGCTTTCGTCCACACCACCTACACATTTTGTTTACAGTCTTGCTCTTTCTCAATAGCATGTGTATTTGACAGAGTTTACTACTAGATGTAATTGTAATGACAGAAGGAGAGTGGGGGGAAAACACTAAAGAAATACTTATGAAGCAAGGGCAGCGCCTGTGGCTCAAAGGAGTAGGGCGCTGGTCCCATATGCTGGAGGTGGTGGGTTCAAACCCAGCCCTGACCAAAAAAAAAAAAAAAAGAAAAGAAATACTAATGAAGCAAATGTTCTATCACCTAATGACTCTGGTCTATAACTGAATGTGGCTCAGAAAAAGCATTGACCTATCTCTCTTTCAAACTTAAAAGGAAATCATCAAAAACGCAGTAGAGAAATTAGCAATGACTAGGATTTCACAGAAGAGAAAATAGAACTACAACTAAACACCTGAAAGATTGAAGTACATTCTCACTAGAAATAAAAAGTGCTGAAGTGCTATTTTCATTTTTATTAAAATTGCAAGATTTTAAAAAGACATAATACTAAGTTTGGGGAACAATGACTTAAAATGACACTCTCATACTGATGGTGCTGCTATAAATTTGTGCAAGTTTTAAGGAAAGGGAATAAAGCAATATATAAGAGGCAGAAATAAAAACAGGTGAGAGCTATAAATACATGCCCACACTCACTGGAGCATTAGCTGACATAAAAGAGGTCCAGTAACCCCACAACAGCGGAATGAGAGCATATTACATCCCTGCACTGCAGTATGTCACACACCGATTACGGGTTATGAGACTATGAGAACTGTAGTAGAACCTCCACAATTGACCACCTCTCTACATTGACCATCTTCTTAAATTGACCAAATATTCATAGACTGGACATGCTCTATATATATGTATCAGTACTGTAGGCCTAATTCCCTATGTTGACCATCTCCATATGTTGACCAGTTTGTTACAGTCCCTTGGGTGGTCAACTTACAGAGGTTCTACTATATAGAGAAATATGGCAAATGTTGAGTATATATATAAAATATGAAGTTTCATGTAAGCAATGAGCACATCTGTATTAAAATGTACACATAGGTAGAGGCAGGAGGATAGCTTGAGGCCAGGAATTTGAGACCAGCCTGGGCAACAAGTAAGATGCCATCTCTACAATAAATAAATAAATAAATATCCAGGAGTGGTGGCCCATGCTTGTAGTCCTAGCTACTGTCTGAAGTGGGAGGATCACTTGAGCACAGCTTGGGCAACAGAGTAAGACTCTGTCTCTAAAAAATAAATACATAAAAATTTAAAAATTTGTATTTAAAAAATTTTTTGAGATAGAATCTTACTCTGTCGCCCTGAGTAGAGTGCCATGGCGTCATAGCTCCCAGCAACCTCAAACACTTGAGCTTAAGCAATCCTCTTGCCTCAGCCTCCTAAGTAGCTGAGACTGTGGGTGCCCACATTAATGCTCAGCTAGTTTTTCTATTTTTTGTAGAGATGGAGTTTCGCTCTTGCTCAGACTGGTCTCAAATTCCTGAAATTAAGCAATTCATCGCCCTCAGCCTCCCAAAATACTAGGATTACAGGCATGAGCCACTGCACCCAACTAAAAAACCTGAAAATTTTAAAAATGTGCACATAAAATGTATACATGTAGAGAAAGACTGAAAGGCAATATATAAAGGCAAAAAAAGCTATGGGGCAGCATTGAGATTAAGGATGTCTTTTATTTTCCTTAAAAATGTATTTAGTGGTTGGCTGCAGCGACTCATGCCTGTAATCCTAGCACTCTGGTAGGCTGAGGTGGGTGGATTGCTTGAGCTAAGGAGTTTGAGACCAGCCTGAACAAGAGCGAAATCCCCATCTCTACTAATAATAGAAAAATTGGGGCAAGAGAATAGCTGCAACCCACGAGTTTGAGGTTACTGTGAGCTATGATGACGCTATGGCACTCTACCCAGGGCAACAGCTTAATAATCTGTCTCAAAAAGAAAAAGATATTTAGTGTTATTACACTGGGTTAATTAATTTTGAAAAGGAGGAAGGCATTGAGGGGAGGTGAAAGTCATACTCTTCTAGCTCCTTCCTATACACATTTGTCCTAAATTGACAGAGGGGAAGGACTGCGTCTGTTTATTCAGTGTATACTCAGCTTCCAGCCAATGCCTCGCACGTATCAGGTGCTGGATAAATATTTGTTGAATGAATCAATGAAAATGCCTACAGTCTAAATGTCTCAACCCATGGTTACTGGGTACATTTCAGTAAATAAAGAAGAACTTTATTTTTTGCTAGAATCAAAAAATGAAGGCCTATTCACAATGGCAATTCCCTGGTCTTCTTGGTAAGTGAATTTGGGCATGGAGAACCCAGGGAGAGACAGTCTGCTAAGGAAAACCCAATTACCAGTGAGGAACATATGTTGCCCTGAGGCCTCTGCTGCCATAACATCTTGTAACTATAACTACAGCCCTGGAAGGCTTTGGCCCCATCAAATATGGAAAAGGATGTCTTCATCATAAGACAGCTTTGTGCCCCACTGCCTTCCCTAGGGAGCCTGGATCAGGCAAGGAAGGCAGAGAGGTGGAGGAAAGAGGGGAGATGAAGGCCAGGAGTAGGAAGAGAACTACTATTGAATCAGAATCAGAGTAATTTTTTAAGCAATTTTCAAAATGTGGTTGTTTGACTGTTTAGCTTTGGTAGTTATTTATAACCCCAGCTGCAGAGGCGGAGAACAGCGCCTGAGCCTGCTGGGATCTGTCCAATAAATAATTTCCCCCAGGGTGGGGCTGGGGCTGGGGGTGAAGGGTGATATAAAAACCAAATTAACAAATGGCCAGAAGATAAGAGAAGTTCCAGCCCATCTCCTTCAAGCGTAGGAAAGAAGGGCTCATTAGTGATTATGCTGACTCTATTTTTAAAGAAGCTGCAAATGAAAAGATTTTAGTATGAATTATGGTCACATCAGCAGCCTCTGAGATTCTCCCAAAGGGATAGAGACTAGACCAACACTTTGACTCAGAAGTTATAAGATTGGCATGGTTACACTAGTATTGTCTTTAAAAGGTCAAGGCATGCTTCCCCTACCTTACAATACTGCACACAGAGGAAATGGCTGTGCCTCACCCCTCCTGGTCAAAAAGAGGTTAAGAGAGAAGACGACTGGTTTTGTGCAAGTCTTTCCCAACTGAGTCAACAATTGGCAGTGGGGTCAGGAATTTGCCATCCCATTTACTGAGCCCTTTTAGGTGCCATGCAGTAAGAGAGAAGCTGGAGATGCTGTGGCCAGTTAGGCAAGGATCCCATCCTCTAGACGCAAACAATGACAGATAAAGAAAAAGAAATTGCCCACCACTTCCAGTCCAGTCTCCTTAGCGGGGCATTAAAGACACTGCATGGACTGGTTCATCAAACCATTCCTACCTTTTTTTTTTTTCTTTTGAGATAAGAGTCTCACTCTATTGCCCCAGGCTAGAGTGCCACGGCATCAGCCTACCTCACAGCCACCTCAAACTCCTGGTTTAAAGTGATCCTCCCGCCTCAGCCTCTAGAGTAGCTGAGACTTCAGGCATGCGCCCCACCACACCCAGCTAATTAATACCAAGTCAGTCACCCCCATAGACAATGATGCTTCATACTTCTGTACTTTTGCACAAGCTGTTTCCTTTGCATGGGAAGCCCTTATTTTCCTTGTCTACTGGCAAACATTCGTTCTATCAAATTCCATTCTTGTTTTGCCTCTTTAATGAATCCTTTCCTAAACCTTCCAGATGAAACACTCCACTTCCTCCTCTGTACCACTTCTGAACCTTGCTCTTCCTTCTATTTTTCCATGAAATACTCCACAGTATTTGGAACTATGAGTTTACTCCCCTGTCTTCCCTACTGGGCTCTAAGCTCCTTTAGGGGAAAGATGGTGTTTTTTCCATTTTGGTGTGACTCAATGCCTGCTATGTAATGCCTGGGTAATCACTCTGTATCATTTGAGTTAAAGTGAGGTTGAACAAGCAAAAGTAAATAAACACTGAGGACAAAATTGCACAAAATTAGGTGTTATAGCTATGACTAGGGTGACTGAAAATATAAATAACAACAGTCATCCATTGAGTAATTACTCTATGTCAGGAACTACTTGAAGTGTTTTATAACACACATCTCCTTTATTTCTTATAACAACCTTGTGAGGTGGACATTAATATCCTCACTTCACAGATGAGAAAACTAAGGCATAGCTAAATTTAAAAACTTGTCCAAGAGCAATGCAGACAGAAAGTGGCAGAGCTGAGACTCAAATACAGATCTGACATGAAATCCTGTGCTGGTGACTAGTAGAACTGATGAATAAAGCAAATACAATTGATGTTCCTATCATCTGTTGGGAAGAGGACTGGGCACTGGAATTATCTACCAAATTATATAAGACAGGTATTGTTTTGAGACAGAGCCTCAAGCTGTCACCCTGGGTAGAGTGCAGTGGTGTCACAGCTCACAGCAACCTCCAACTCCTGGGCTTAAGCGATTCTCTTGCCTCAGCCTTCCAAGTAGCTGGGACTACAGGTGCCTGCCATGACACCCGGCTATTTTTTGGTTGTAGTTGTCATTGTTTGGCAGGCCAGGGCTGGATTAGAACCCGCCAGCTCTGGTGTATGTGGCTGGCGCCTTAGCCGCTTGAGCTACAGGCGCTGAACCCAGGAAAAATTTTCTAAAGAAATAAATTTTAAAAAGGATCAGGAGGTGTATCCAGACAGGAAGAAAAGCCCATGACAAAGTGTAAAGAAAGTGTAAGGCAGGGAGAGCTGCAGAGAGTGCATCTGAGAAGTCTGGTAGATGAGGATGGACAGGGGACAATCAGTCCAAGGCTTTGAAACTATCAGTTCCTATTTGGGGAGCTTATTGTCATGATAAAAATAGCCCTGAAACTGAAGATTATGGCTCGGCGCCTGTGGCTCAACGAGCTAAGGCGCCAGCCACGTACACCTGAGCTGGCGGGTTCGAATCCAGCCTGAGCCCGCCAAACAACAATGACGGCTGCAACAAAAAAAATGGCCGGGCGGTGTGGCGGGCGCCTGTAGTCCCAGCTACTTGGGAGGCAGAGGCAGGAGACTCGCTTGAGCCCAGGAATTAGAGGTTGCTGTGAGCTGTGATGCCAGAGCACTCTATCCAGGGCGACAGCTTGAGGCTCTGTCTCAAAAAAATAAATAAATAAATAAATAAAAATTGAAGATTATATTTGGTTGCAAAAAAAGAAAGAAAGAAAGGGCTCAGCGCCTGTGGCTCAAGAGGCTAAGGCGCCAGCCACATACACCTGAGCTGGCAGGTTCGAATCCAGCCTGAGCCCGCCAAACGACAATGACGGCTGCAACCAAAAAATAGCCGGGTGTTGTGGCAGTTGCCTGTAGTCCCAGCTACTTGGGAGGCAGAGGCAAGAGAATTGCTTGAGCCCAGGAGTTGGAGGTTGCTGTGAGCTGTGATGCCACACCACTCTATCCAGGGTGACAGCTTGAGGCTCTGTCTCAAAAAAAAAAAAAAAGAAAGAAAGAAAGGAAAGAGCTTTTAAGATTTCCCCTTTCAGCTGAGCATGGTGGCATGCCTGTAGTCCCAGTTACTTGAGGCTGAGGCAGGAGAATCACTTAGGCCTAGGAGTTCCAGATCAGGCTGACAAAAGAACAGGCTAGAGCAGCGGGTTCTCAACCTGTGGGTTGAGACCCACAGGAACTGTATTAAAGGCTCACGGCATCAGAGAGGTTGAAGGTTGAGAACCACTGGGCTAGAGTCTGTCTGGAGGGGGGAAGAGGACAGATCCCCCCTCCCCAACCTAATTATACTTAGTTGGTCTACTCTAATCTCAAGTACTATAAATATTTTTTTTCCTTATGATCATATTTCTATCCTACTGGTGTTAGTTTTCTCATCTTTCTGTCAGAGTGTACACTTTCCGAGGACAAGAACCACTTTTTTTTTTTTTTTTTTTTTTTTTTGCAGTTTTTTGCTGAGGCTGAGTTTGAACCTGCCACCCTCAGTGTATGGGGCCGGCGCCCTACCCACTGAGCCACAGGTGCTGCCCAAGAACCACATTTAAATGAAATTGTAAACTCTTTAATGTCAGCTGCAGTGTTAGAGAATCCAGTGTAAGAGATTAATTATATTGAACACTCATAATGCTGGTACTACGTATTTGTATGATGGTTAGGTCAGGATCTTATTCTATTTATTTATTTATTTATTTTACAGACAGAGTCTCACTTTATCACCCTCGGTAGAGTGCCATGGCGTCACACAGCTCACAGCAACCTCCAACTCCTGGGCTTAGGCGATTCTCTTGCCTCAGCCTCCTGAGTAGTTGGGACTACAGGCACCCGCCACAACCCCCCGTTATTTTTTTGTTGCAGTTTGGCTGAGCTGGGTTTGAACCCACCACCCTCAGTATATGGGGCTGGCGCACTACCCACTGAGACACAGGCACTGCCCAAGGTCTTATTCTTTTTTTTGTTTATTTTTGCAGTTTTTGGCCGGGGCTGGGTTCAAACCCACCACCTCCAGCATATGGGGCCGGCGCCCTACTCCTTTGAGCCACAGGCACTGCCCAGATCTTATTCTTTTTTTTTTTTTTTTTTTTTTTGCGACAGAGCCTCAAGCTGTCACCCTGGATAGAGTGCTGTGGCATCACAGCTCACAGCAACCTCCAATTCCTGGGCTCAAGCGAGTCTCCTGCCTCCGTCTCCCAAGTAGCTGGGACTACAGGTGCCCGCCACAAGGCCCGGC
>CAUYRH010094868.1:0-14912 GCA_963574655.1 Perodicticus potto
CTAACTTACCACCACTATTGTGGTCCATCGATTCCTTCTTCAAATCGCCGAGACCAAGAGCCTGAAATTCCGGCATCACTGAGATGGAGTGCAGTTTTGGAACAAGGGGGTGCTGAGAATGGACTCAGCAATAGTCAAACCCTATCTCTCTTTTTCACAGAGTGAAAAATCATGTAGGTATAGCTACAAACACCTGTAGTCCGAGCCATATGGGACTCTCAGGGAGGAGGATTGCCTGAATCCTGGACTTGGAGATTGCTATCATCTAGGCTGAGGCCACAAAAAACTAGCCTTGGCCACATATGGAAATGTTATCTCAAAAATACCCATACACACACACACACACACACATGTACAGACAAAGAAACAAACCAGCAAACAAACATTTTCATCACCTAAAAGACCAGAAGTACATTGATGATTCAAGCAAAGTGAACAATATTAAGACCTGTAAAAGTATGACCAAATGGAGGCTGTAGCTAGGCACAGTAAATTTGTAACCTCCTCTAAAGTGGATGTTTTGGGGTAAGTGTCAAAGAATTCCTTGAAATAGTGTCCCAGGGGTATTGCCTTTGGCAAAGTGGGTTGGGTGCTGGCCCCATTTAAGGAGGCTGGTGAGTTTGAACCCAGCCCATCTGAACAAAATATATATATATATCTGGGTGTTGTCATGGGCTCCTGTAGTCACAGCTACTCAGGAAGCTGAGACAAAAGAATCACCTAAGCTCAGGAGTAGCGCCTTGCTCTGAGTTGTGATGGCAGGGATCTCTAGCGAGTGTGACAATGCAAAAATGTGTCTTCAAGAAATAAAAAAACAAAACAAAACAAATAGAGCCCTACTTAAGTAACTCCATGAAGTTATTTCAGCTGTGATGCAACCTGAGTCACACTGCTGTTCAAAATCTTAACTGTTGTGTCAGCCCAGTGCCAAGAATCTAAACCGGCAATAGAATCAGTAAGGCAAAAATGGGAGGTCACGTCTCTGTCTGTAGATGGAGGGCTAAGAAGTGTTCTGGTTCAAACCTTTGAGGGACACCAGTTGTAGTGGGCAGAAATGGCCACTTAGTATTTTGACCAGAAGCCTGGCTCCCAGGACATTACAGGATGAAGTCACTACATGGTCACCATGGATGACATCACAATAGGTGTTGCCGTGGGTTACCATGTTTATGCTTAACCTTATTCCTGCTAAGCATGTCTAGTGGCTATCTGGGTTTGTCATTGGGTTCAATCTTTTGCAAAAGATTGGGGTTCTTTTCTCCACACTCAATTTTTGGTTCCAAAAGTTTGTTTGTGTATCCAGACAAGGTATTCAACAACCTTTCCTTTCCTTTTTACATTGATATAGGATTCTACCACTCTGGGCTAGACAGGGAGCTCCCCAATTCTCTAGGCCCAGGTGAGCTCAGAGGTCTGACCCCCATTTTCAGGCACAAGCAGACTGCCTTTTTCATCGCACACACTCTGGGCTCTCTTAAGGTCATGAGCAAAAATCCTGTGATGGATTTTTGGGTGGTTCCACCTTGGGTACGAGCACACATCGTAATCCCTTCTTAGGGACAAAGACTGTAAAGGACCAACTGCTAGCCTTGTGTAATCCTCTGGACTTAAGACCCCTAGATAAACTAGCCCACATGGAGACTCCCAAGGGAGTTCTTCTCTTCTTTCCCCCTTCCAGAAGCTCTGGTGCTTTTTACTTCTGCATTCCTTTGTAACTGCTAATAAAAGTCCTATCTTAACACTTATCTGGTTTCTGTGAGTTTATTCTTTGAATCTGCGAAATGAAGGACCTACTGAAGAGTGAAATTCCAGTATCATAGTTTGGGGCTCATCCAGGATTGAAGATCTGAGGTACACAGGATTGACTATCTGTGGTGAGCACTAAGACCACATTCCTCTATCCTGTTTTTCTTCACAATCATGATAATGTAGACTAATAATTTGGATGTCCATTTGTCCCTAAAAGTTCATAGTATGTCTGTCAACCTCCAGATCATGGGTGAGAGGCTGTTGGGGAATGAACTTTCTAATTCCCCTTGGCTCCAAAAGAAAGGAGTGGAAGGGAGCGGTAGAAGGCTTGAGCACAAACAAATAGAAGTAGCTCCCAGAGGTCCTGAGGTACCTAGCAATGGTTCTTATCCCATGGCATTGGAGGTCCTTCAGAAAATCATGCTCTCCCAGCTCTAGCTTCTCTCCTCTTCCATGATCCCAAACTTTTCCTACTTATCTCTACAGGCCTATTCTGCTTCTCTCTCTCTCTCTCTCTCTCTCTCTCTCTCTCTCTCTCTCCTTGTAGTTTACATGCTTGGTTTGTACATTAATAACAGATTGCTTATATACTAGTTAAGTTTGTACGCACTCATTCTGGTATTGTTCAAATGTTATAAGTGTGCTTCAGATGTTGAAAGTTTCATAAGGTTGTTTTTACTGCCTTTCATTGCAGAATTAAATTCAATTGGCTCTCCACATATTTGAATAAAAGCTGAATCATGTTGACATTTAGAGGCCAAGAAGCTGGCTCCAAACAAAGGGAAAAATAACTCCTCTATATGACTTATCTGCTGACTACCCCGATAGGTACATAGATGTTCTCCAGGGGTTAGGACAAGGCTTTTACCTCTCTTGGAGAGATGTAATGCTAGTACTAGATCAAACTTTAAGTTTTAATGAGAAAAATGAAGTCTTGGAGGAAGCTAGAAAGTGGGGTGATTTGTGGTTCATGTCCAAATACAGATGGAAGTATGTTTCCTGAGGAAAGGGACAGATACCCCACGGGAAGACAGGCAGTTCCCTTTGAGGATCCTAAATATGACCCTGAGAAACAAGGTGACTGGTGGCATAAATATTTTCTAATGGAAGGTTTACGTTGATCCAAGAAAAATCCTATGAACTATTCTAAGTTGTCTACAATTTACCAGGAATAAAATGAGAGTCCTTAAGCCTTTCTTGAGCTGCTAAAGGAGGCGATGAGAAAGCACACTCAGTTGACACAGATTCCTCAGAGGGGCAAATTATTTTAAAAGATAAATTTATCACGCAGGTGGCCCCAGACATTTAAAGAAATCTCCAGAAATTGGTTCGAGGCTCAGAACATAACCTAGAGAATCTTGTTAAAACAGCCACTGCAGTCTTTTATAATAGAGATCAGGAAGAAGAGAAGGGATATAAAAGAATGACAGCTCTAATAATGGGACTCCAAGAAACAGGCATCATTCAAGGGCAGAGTGAAGTCAAAGGAGCTAAGAACAAGTGCTTCCAATGTGGCCAGACTGGCGTCTTCAGGAAAGACTGTTTCCAGCAGAACCACTTGTTTGGCAAGCCACTGGGCTCCTGTCCAGAGTGTAAGGGTGACCATTGGAGGGTAGCCTGTCTCCAGAGGAGAAGGCCTCCTGAGACAGTGATCCCATCAGCACCCAAACTGTATTGAGGGTTGCCCTGGGCAGATTCTCATGGCTCCAGCTTGTGTCATCACCCCTCAATAGCCCCGGGTTTGCCTCATAGTGGCGGACCAGAAGACAGAATTTCTCCTGGACACTGGAGCAACACTTTCTGTAATCCTCTCTAACACTGGTTTTTTAGCCCCCCAAACTGTAACTATACAGGGAGTGTCTGGAAAGCCAGTTACCAAATTTTTCTCTCAGCCTCTATACTGCAATTTGGGTGACTGGCTGTTCTCTCATGCCTTCCTAATCATGCCTGAAAGTCCTGCTCCCCTTTTGGTAAGATACATACTAACTAAAGTGGGAACAACCATTTATATGAATAAGGGAAAAGAACCTATACTATGCCTTCCCTTATTAGAGACTGAAACTAACCTAGAAGTGTGAGCTACCAAGGGACAGGTAGGAAGAGTAAAACCCCAGGGATTTAGGGACAGCCCACCCTTGTTTTGATAATCCCTACCCAAAGACTTGAGTCATTTTTCTTTTTTTATGATTTTCATATCTACATTTTATTTTTTTAATTGTTTTTTATTAAATCATAACTTTGTACATTGATTCATTTATGGAATTCAGGGTACTGCTTCAATATACATTGTGAAATGCTTACATTAAGCTAAGTAACACATCCATTACAATTATACTCATTTGTTAATAGTTTTGAAATGTACCATTGCATCATGCACATTAGGTGAGGTTTAAGTCATTTTTAATATCCGACAAGGACTCTTATTCAGTATGTAGATGACATTCCTTTAAGAGCCCAAGATGCAGAGGAATGTCACAAAGCTATCTGAGCTCTATTAAACTTTCTAGCTCATTGTGCGTACAAAGTTTCCAAGGTGAAAGTGCAATTATGTGTACTTGAAGTTCACTATTCAGGTCTCCAATTTTTACAGAGGAAGAGAGCCTTTGACAAAGAAAGAATAAGACCAATAGTGGTTCACCCTAAACTTCAAACTCTCAGCTTCAAGGCTTAGGAATTAAAGGCTTTTGTAGACTCTGGAAAGCCACCATGGCACAATGAAGGT
The DNA here is from genome assembly GCA_963574655.1 of Perodicticus potto. Classification (NCBI taxonomy): domain Eukaryota; kingdom Metazoa; phylum Chordata; class Mammalia; order Primates; family Lorisidae; genus Perodicticus; species Perodicticus potto. Next base: position 4,472 of record CAUYRH010094868.1, read on the forward strand.
GAAGGCTGGAGCTCTCACAAGCTGAGGGGGAATCCCAAGGCATTTCCAGTCTGTGGAGGGAACACCACTGGCCTGTTTTGCCCGTCTTGTCAGGGATGTGGAGCATAAACGCACATGTTAGAAGTCTAACACATGAGCAAGTATGGGGCTTGCACAATTCTTCCCTCTAATTTACTTTCCCTAACACCAACTTGGGAAGGTCTCTTTTCTACGATCTTGTCTTCTTCTACAGCTATGAAAGTTATGGGAATAGATTCCTGAATACATCATTCACCAGTAAAATCCAGGAACCCACCACCTTCTATGGAAGCAGACCAAGAAGAGAATCAAATACAGTCCACCTACACTTGTGAGCCTAAAGAAGATTTGAAATTATTATTTAGAAGACAACAAGAAAAGTGTTAAGACAGTTTTCTCTCAAAATCACTCCCTTCCTGTCACTGTTCTAACCTTGCCTTTTAATGTACTAAGCAGATTTATGTCTTTCGAAGATAATATCATCAAACCGCAAACAGTGAAAAGGAGTTCAGCCCAGACCTGACCCTATTGTGGAGCCCTTGATCACACATAGGTGGTTCCAACTTTGGTACAAGCACACCACTGGATCACTGCTCATCTGAAGAGACCCTAACTGTCCCCTTCTATTGATACAGGGTTACCTCATTCCAGCCTGGACAAGGGACCCAAATTTTCTGGGCTGGGGCAATTTCATTAAGACAATACACTAACATGTTACTCCAAGCTAGAAGAATCAAGCTAAAATTTCATTTACAGTGAACCCTGGATCAACCTCCTTTGAGGAACCTCTAACTGCTTCCCCACATCACAGTCCATCTTCAGTAGGAAGTGGGTTGGAGAGGTCAGCACCCTTTTTCCCTAACATCAGTTAGAGCTTCTATTTGGAAAGGGAGGATCAATACAGGATTCTACCACTCAGGGCTAGATATGGAGCCACCCTAATTTCTACGTCCAGGTGAGCTCAGAGATCAAACCCCCATTTTCAGACACAAGCAGACTGCCTTTTTTGGGACACACCCTCTGGGTTCTTATAAGATCATGAACAAAGCAGCCTGCGGTGGTTTTATGGGGAGTTCTACCTTTGGTACAAGCACACACCCTAATCCCTTCTCAGAGAAAAAGACTGTAAAGAACCAACTGCCAGCCATGTGTAATCCTCTAGACTTAAGACTCCTAGTTAAAACAGTCCACATGGAGACTCCCGAGGGAGTTCTTCAGTTCTTTCTCCCTTCCAGAAGCTCTGGTGCTTGTTCTGAATCTGTATTCCTTTCTAAGTTCAAATAAAAGTCCTAACTTACCAATTATCTGTGGACCCCAACTTCATCCTTCGAATCCCCAAGACCAAGGACCTACTGAAGAGTGAAATTCCAGTATCAATGCCATAGATTGTAAGCAAGTGGAAGAGTATGGTTTATACATAGTGCTGCCCTGGGATGTTACACACCAAGAACCCAAGCCAAAAGATCAGAGAATGCTTTTACATTCCTGACACATATAACCCACAATCCTCAGTTCTATCTTTCCTGAGATTTTATTTCTTTCCATAGAAGAGGATTGTTTCAGGTGGTAGGTGTCCTAATGAAGGTCCTGTTTCGAAATCTGGTAAGACAATGTGTCCAGTAGTGTATTCTGTACCTGCAGTTATTTCTTATGATCCTGGGAAAAGTCACCCTATCTGGAAAGTTCCAACGTTCCTGACCTCCAGGCCAGGTGTGTACAGACATTTGGCTTCTTGAACACATAGGAAGTAGAAGAGATATTTTGGGCCACACATTCAATACACAATCACTAATGAAAGTTGGATTTTTCTGTGAGCTAGGCTGATGCTATGACACTCTATCCTGGGCAATACAGTGAGAGTCTATCTCATGAAAAATTATGAAAGAAAGGAAGGAAGGAAGGAAGGAAGGAAGGAAGGAAGGAAGGAAGGAAGGAAGGGAGGGAGAAAATTTTCTCGGCACAGTTTCCAAGAGCCAAGGTACAAGGAGAGGTCAGAAGATAGATGGAATATGGGATTACATAAAGGAGGAGATTTATTGTGATCACAGAGGGGGAACAATGAGTCAGGACAAGCAGGCCTGGGATTGGTTCCTTGGAATATTGAGAGTCGATGTGATGGTTAGGTGTTCTCCATAGATGTCTGGTCTCTGGGTTCTGACTGATTGGGAAGAGAGAATATTGGCCCAGATTGAAGGAGTTCAACAGAAGAGGTAGAGGGTATCCTCTGGATCTTTTAGTGTGCACATGAATTTTCACACTAATTTAAGTAAAAAATTCATTGTGTATGGCTGGGCACCTGTGGCTCAATGGGCTAAGGCGCCAGCCACATACACCTGAGCTGGTGGGTTCGAATCCAGCCCAGGCCCACCAAACAACAGTGACGGCTGCAACCAAAAAATGGCTGGGCATTGTGGCAGGCGCCTGTAATCCCAGCTACTTGGGAGGTGGGGGCAGGAGACTCACTTGAGCCCAGGAATTGGAGGTTGCTGTGAGCTGTGATGCCATAGCACTTTACCCAGGGTGACAGCTTGAGGCGCTGTCTCAAAAAAAAAAAAAAAAATTCATTGTGTGTGCAGTTTCCAGCAACTACAAGTATCTGGGATATCAAAGGGTCAGAGTTACATGAAATATGAAGGGTTGATTAATAGAAGTTGTAGGAAACCAATTTCCCTATGAGAGAATAATTTCTGTAGTTGACATCTAACCCAGGGGAAAAATTTCAACTGAAGATCTGTGGTCAAAAGTAAAAATGAGGGATAAATTCCCTACCAATGGTTTTCTCCATTTAAGTATTGAGGCAGAGTCTCATTTTGTTGCCCTCCATAGACTTCCCTGTTATCAAAACTCACAGGAAACTTCAAGTGCTGTCATCAAGTGAACCTATTCCTACAGCTGGAAATCTAGGCCCCTGGATAACATCTACCCTTTTTATATTCTTCAGAGATGGGAATATCACTAGTGTTCAGGCTGGTCTCCAATTCAGAAACTCAGACGATCCACCTGATGGGGCTTCCCAAAGCGACAAGATGACAGGCATGAAGCAACACCGCTGGCCACCAAATATAGCTGGAAAAAATATCCCAAATTAAAGGTCTGGAGTGGTGGCTCACACCTTTAATGCTAAAAATCTTGGAGGCAGAAGCAGGAAGTCCAAGTAACTTGGCACTATGGGGGAGCACCTGGAATCCCAGATGCTAAGGAGACTGAGGCAATAGTATCTGTTGACCCAGGAGTTTGAGATTGCAGTTAGCTATGATGACATCAGCACACTCTACCCAGGGGAAAGTGGTCAGACTCTGTCTCAAGGAAAAAGAAAAGACAAATTCAGTAGGATGGAACAATGTACCTTCCATATTTATTCATGGTAACCTGTGTGTGAGCAGGGAGATAGGGTTGACTATCTCTCAAGTACTCTCATGACCTGGGGACAACTTATGCCATGAGCCTTTTGAGCACCTCACGTTTTGGAAGACATGCAAAGACAAACCAACAAACCAACCAATGAAGATTTTCATCATCTAAAATGACCATAATTACCCTGATGGCTCAAGTAAAGTAGACATCTTAAGACCTGTGAAACGATGACCAAATGGAGGCTGTAGCCAGGCATAGTAAATTTGTAAGCTTCTCTCAAATGGATGTTTTGGGGTAGGTGTCAAACATGTCATTGAAATAGCATTCCAGGGGCATTGCTTATGGCTAAGTGGGTAGGGCACCACCCCATATAAGGAGGATGGTGAGTTTGAACACTGCCCAGGCAAAAATGCAAAGAAAAATATCCAGGCTCTCTGGTGGGCTCCTATTGTCTCATCTACATGGGATATGAGGCATATGAATTGCCTAAGCTCAGGATTTAAAGCTTGCTTTGATCTGTGATGACATGGCACTCTACTGAGGGTGACAAAGTGTTATTCTGTCTCCAAGAAAGAAAAAACAAAAAACAAATAGCATCCTACTCACGTGACTCCATGAAGTTATGTCAGCTGTGATGCAGCCTGAGTCACACTGCTATGCAAAATCTCAACTGTCATGTCAGCCTAGTGCTGGGAAGCTGAACCACCAATAGAATCAATAAGGCACAAATGGGAGATCACTTCCCTGTCTGTGGATGGAGGGTAAGGGATATCCTGGTTCAAACCCATACCAGCTGAAGTGAGCAGAAAAAATTCCACTTAGTATCTTTGACCAGAAGCCTGGATCCCAGGACATCACAGGCGGAAGAAATTAAGTGGTCATCCTGGATGACATCACAATAGGTGTTTCCCTGGATTACCTTGTTTCTACTAAGCATGTGTAGTGGCTATCCGGGTTTGTCCTTGGGTTCAAACGGTTAGAGAAATGTCGGGTTCTATGTTAACATTCAATACCTGCTTCCAAAAGTTTGTTTGTTTATCTGACCAAAGGATGCAAAAACCCTTCCTTTCCTTTTCACATCAAGAATTTGTAAGAAAGTGGAAGAGTATAGTTTATACCTATTGCTTCCCTGGGTTGTTACAGAACAAAAACCCAAGCCCAAAGATCAAACAGTGATTTCACAGACCTGACAGGCACGTCACACAATTCTCAGTTCTACTTTCCCAGAGATTTTATTTCTTTCTCTAGAAATAGGCTTGTTTCAGACAGTAGGTATCCTACTGACAGTCATCTCTTGAAATCTCATTATGCAATGTGTCCAGTAGTGTACACCATCACTGTAATTTCTTCTGATCCCAGGAAATATCAGCCTATGTGGAAAGGCTGACCTCCTGCCCAGGTATGTCTAAACTTTTGTCTTCTTGACTGTATAGGAACTTGAAGAGTTATTTTGGGCCACACATTAAATACCCAATCACTAATGAAATCTGATAAACAAAAAAGAGATGTGGTCCTAATTGTGGTGATATCTGCCACCAGGGATATGTAAAACAGTCCTGACATAATCCCTAAGTGTCATCGGGGACTGAGGATTGGAAACTCCTCAAAGGCCCTTAAGTAGAACTCAGAGAATTTTCTACAAATGAGTATAGTATTTCACTGCACTGAGAGGCCAAGATGGGCTGATACCCTGAGCTCAGTGGTTGGAGACAAGGCAGAGCAACAGCAAGATACCCTCAGCCCTGATCACACATCCAGTTTGTACAAATATAAAGAAGGTTGTCAAGGGTTGTGGTACTTGCCTTTAATTCCAGCTAGTACAGAGTATAAGGCAAGAGGATCCCTACATCCATAGAGTTTGATGTTGCTGTGTGCTAGACTGATGCTATATAGCCTGGGCAAAATAATGAGAGGCTGTCTCATGAAAAATAATGAAAGGAAGAAAAGAAAACAAACAAAGAAAGAAAGGTAGGAAGGAAGGAGAGAAAGAAAGGAAAAAAAGAAAAAGAAAGAAAGGAAAGAAGGAAGGAAGGAAGGGAAGGAAGGAAGAAAGAAAGAAAATTTGCTATGCCCAGTTTCCAAGAGCGGAATTACAAGGAGAGATCAGTAGATGGAATATGGGACTACATAAACTAGGAGATTTATTGTGGCCCCCGGGGTGGGGGGCAATGACTCAGGTCAAGCGGGTTTGAGATTTGTTCTTCAGGATATTGCCAGTTGATCTGAGGGGTAGGTGTTCTGCAGAGATGTCTGGTCCCTGGGTTTGGATTGATTGGCGGAAAGGACTATTGGGTCATATTGAAGGATTTCAACAGAAGAGGTGGAGGGTATCCTCTGCATCTTTTAGTGTGCATTGGAAAAGCCTGATTTGAGTCAAGAATTCTTTGTGTGTGCAGTTTCCAGTTACTACAAAAATCAATGTTATCAAAGGTCGGAGTTGTGCAAAATCCAAACTGTTGATTAATAGAGGTTGTAGGAAAACAGTTTCCTTATGAGAGGATAATTTCTCCAGTTGACATCTAATCTAGGGAGAAAATATCAACTCTATATCTGGTCAATAGTAAAAATGGGGGGTAAGTTCACTACCAATGGTTTTCTCCATTTCCAAATGGAGACAGTCACATTTTGTTCCCCCAGGTAGAGTGCCCTGGTATCATATCTCACAGAAAACTTCAAGTGTTGTCATGAAGCAAACCTATTCCCCCAGCTGGGACTCCAGGCACCTGCATAACATCCGGCCATTTTTTATTCTTCAGAGATGGAGATTTCACTAGTGCACAGGCTGGGCTCCAATTCAGAAACTAAGACAGTCCAACTGACGGGGCCTCACAAAGTGCCAAGATGACAAGCGTGAAACACACCACTGGCTACCAACCATAGTTTGAAAAATATCCCAAACAGAAGGTCTTGAGTGGTGGCTCACATCTGTAATGCCAACAGTGTGGTAGGCAGAAGCGGGTCATCCAAAGTAACGGGGCAATGTGGGGGAGCACCTGGACTCCCAGATGCTCATGAGGCTCCAACAATAGGATAATTTCACCCAGGAGATTGAGATGGAGCTTAGCAATGATGACTTCAGGGGGAGGTTGTCAGACGCTGTCTCGTGCAAAAAAAAAAATGACAACTTCAGTAGAATGGAACAATGTGCTTTACTTGTCAATTCATGGTAACCTGTGTGTGAACAGGGAAATAGGGTTGACTGTATCTCATGTACTCTCACAACCTGGATATTTCCTATGCTATGAGACTTTGAGCACCTCAAGTTTTGAAAAACATCTTCAAGTAGCTTCACTGAATACATAGTTCACGTTTTGAAAGTATGCAATCATGTGTTTATTAGTATAGTCACACAATTTTACAGCTATCAACAAAATCTAATTTTAGAATTTTGTCTTTTCCCCCCACACAAAAAATGTCAATAACTTCCAGCAGTCCCTTTTACTTTCCCATTACCCTTCCCCGCCTGACCCCTACTGCTAACAGTCTATTGGCCTTGCCTTGATGTTTTGTTGTGAGTTCAGTCATGCTCTGTGTGGTCTTTTGTAAGTGGCCTTGTTCCCTTATCAAAATGATTTTATTTTTTTTTTATTTATTTTTTTTGTTGTTGTTGTTGTTTGTTTTTTTTTAATTATTTTTTATTGAATCATAACTGTGTACAATAATTCAGGCTTGGAGTACAGTGTGCGGGCTTCCCATACAATTGGAGATATTTTTATCAACCCGATTAATGTAACATTTTCTTTCCTATTGTAACATAAATGTACACTTCATTCCTTTTGATTGTTGAAAAATATTCCATTTTGTAAATACAGCATGTTATATGTATCCACTCATTTGTATATCCCATTAGCAGTCCCAAAGACTTTAATTTCTCATATAAGATTTTTTGTTGTTGTTGCAGTTTGACTGGGGCTGGGTTTGAACATGCCACCCTCAGTATATAGGGCGGGCGCACTACACATTGAGCAACAGGCGCCTCCTCTCATCTAAAACTTCTCAAAGATTTTATCAAAATGATATGTTGCCTCAGTCACAAGCCTTTTCTTTGACCCTTGCACCACCACGAGGTTTTCCTTATTGATTCTATTAATGTAGTGTGTTCTATTAGTTGATTTCTCCATATTGAGCTGGACTGGCAATCCTGGTAATAAATCACATTTGGGATACCTGTATAAAATATTTATATGCTACGGGACTTTCCCTGCACCTATACAATATCTCCCATATAGATTGGATACAGAATTTCCCCCTTTGCCCCAGAAAAATACATTGTTACCATCATAGCTCAAGGAAATGAAAGATGATAAGATCAAGTGATTCTCCTGGGTTTATGCTTATCAGCAGCTGAGAGGACAGGCCCATGCCACCCCTGCTGCAGAGTTTTGGCCTTTATTTCTTGAACAAGTGGGCTCTTACAGTGATACTCAGTCTGGTCTGAAACCCATTAGCTTCCAATGATCTTTCTGCTGCAGCCTCTCATGTTACTGGGATTATAGGTATGAGCTATGGTGCTCATCCATGCTTATGTTCTGTGAAGGTTTTTCTCTATTATCCTCATAGATAAGACCCCACAGATTAAAAAATAACAACCCAATTCAGATATAATTTACACACTCCACAATTCACCTACTTCAACTACAGAGTTCAAGACTACACATTCAAGGATAACTTGTAATGTCTGGTTTTTGTTACTGGAGAAGTTTACCTTAAGTTGTAGAGGAGAGAGATAGATGAAAGAAAAGAATGAAGGAAAGAAAACAATGGAGAGAGCAAGTGAATGAGAGAGAAAGAATTGGAGGAAGGAAGGATAAAGTGAGGAAGGGGGCAAAGGGAAGGATGGAAGGTGGGAAACAAAGAAAGAGAAAATGACCATACTTGGTGGCTCACACCTATAATCCTAGCCCTATGGCATGCTGAGAAGAGTGGAGTTCTTTAAAGAGGGGTGCTGACGCAGGCCTCTGCCTGGCACCCACAGGGCCCATGCAGGTCCGCCTCTGGCAACTAAACTCCCTGGCGACCGTGCGGCTCTGCGCCCAAGCTTGCAGGGCTTCTGCAGGCCTGCCTTCTGCCAGGAACTCTGCCTGCAACCGCCAGGCCTCTGCAGGGCAGCCCACGGCCAGAAACTCTCCCAGCAACTGCCTGGCCCTACTCCCATGCTTGCTGGGCTTCCACAGGTCCGCTGTCTGCTAGAGACTCTGGTGGTGACCACCAGGCCGCTGCAGGTCTGCCTCCAGCCAGGAACTCCCCCGGCGACCACGCAGGCCTCTACCTGGCACCTGCAGGACCCCTGCAGGTCCACCCCTGGTGAATAAATCCCCTGGCGACAGTGCGGCTCCATGCTGGAGTTTGCAGGGCTTCCATAGGCCTTCCTTCTGCCAGGAACTGTGCCTGCAACCGCCAGGCATCTGCAAGGCAGCCCACCGCCAGAAAAGCTCCCGGAAACTGTCTGGACCTACACCCATGCTTGCAGGGCTTCCGCAGTCTGCCATCTGCCAGAGACTCTGCCGGTGACCACCAGGCCTCTGCAGGTCTGCCCCCAGCCAGGAACTCCCCTGGCGACCACGCAGGCCTCTGCCTGGCACCCGCAGGGCCCCTGGAGGCCCGCCCCTGGCAAATAAATCCCCAGGGTGACTGTGTGGCCCCGTGCCCGAGCTTGCAGGGCTACCGAAGGCCTGCCTTCTGCCAGAAACTTCAACTCCAACTGCCAGGCCTCTGCAGGCCCACCCTGGCTAGGAACTAACCCGGCTATTGCCTGGGCCTCTGCCTGGCACCCACAGGACCCCCGCAGGTCGGCCCCTGGTCAGGGAAAGTACCGGTTACCACACGAGCCTCCACCTGGCACCCACGGGGCCTCTGCAGGCCAGCCTTCTGCCAAGGACTCCACCTGCCAGGCCTCTGCAGGCCTGCCCTTAGCCAGGAACTCCCCCACGAATGCCTGGCCTTGCATCCCAAACTTGCCGGGCTTCTGTAGGTCTGCATTCTGCCACAGACTCTGCCCGTGACCACCAGGCCCCCAGCCAGGGACACTCCTGGCAACTGCGCGGGCCTCCGCCTGTCACCCTTGGGGCCTCCACAGGCCAGCCTTCCTCCAGGGACCCCACCGGTGACTGCCAGGCCACTCTGCAGGCCCAAAGCCAGCCAAAAACTTACTGTACAACCGCACGGAGCTGAGCCCACCACTTGAAGGGCCAGATGCAATGGTGAAAACCAATCATGGGGTGAAATCAAAGGAAAAACTCTGGCAATACAAATAATCAGAGTAGACCAACACCTCCAAGTAACAACAAGGCAGACACAGCACAAGATCTCCTGCATAGGCAAAAGGCTGAGATATCTGAAATCAAATTCAGAATCTGGATTGCAAATAAGATCAGCAGAATGGAGGAAAAGATGGAATTAGAATTTCAAGCAATAATTCAAAAGATGACCCAAAATATGTCTCAAGAATTCAATGAATTCAAAGACAAAATGACCAAATATTTTGAGACATTGAGACAAGAAGTTGCAGCCCTTGAAGATCTGAGAAATTCAGTAGAATCCCTCAGTAACAGAATGTAGCAAGCAGAAAAAAGGATTTATGACATGGAAGACAAAGCTTTCGAATGTTCTCAAACCTCCAAAGAGCAAGAGAAATGGAAAGCAAAAACAGATCACTCTCTCAGAGAGCTCTTGGATAACTTGAAGAAAACCAATATTTGCCGAAAGCAATGAAGCAACCTCACATGACACAGAATCCCTTATTCATGAGATTATGAAAGGGAACTTTCCAGACATGCCAAGAGATTCTGAAATTCAGATAGCAGAAAGTTTCACAACCTTAGCACGATTCAACCCGAACAGGACATCCCCCAGGCACATCATAATTCAGTTCACTAAAGTAAATATGAAGGAGAAAATGTTGAAAGCAACCAGACACAATAAATCGATAACCTACAAGGGGAAGAATATTAGAATAACTGCAGATCTCTCTGATCAAACTTTTCAAGTGAGAATAAAATAGTCATCAGCTTTTAATCTCCTCAAACAAAATAACTTTCAACCCAGGATCTTGTATCCAGCTAAACTGAGC